>QEWY01002672.1:25568-53860 GCA_006503575.1 Baylisascaris schroederi
AATATCAGCAGCTGTTTAATATTTCGCAAAATTTTATTCTTGCTGCGAATATGTTTTACGAATTCCGTTTAAAAAGCAGAAAAATTATGACGTCATTGTGCAAAAAGAGTTATTTGGTGTATAGGAAGTAAAAACCGTGTATTCCCGACTCTCTTTGTTCACTTTCCAAATATTCACACACGTCTACGTGTCGTAACTTCACCAACTTCCGCCCATTTTTCGTCATTACGAAATTCGACGAAATGTATTTTCGAAAATCGCCGCACACACTTATATATAGCCACCGATTCTTGTAGAGTGTATTTGGAAACTGTTTTGCGCCTTGTCCAGGATTCTAGCGCCTTGTCCAGGATTCTAGCGCCTTGTCCAGGATTCTAGCGCCTTGTCCAGGATTCTAGCGCCCATCAAGATCGATCCCTTCTTGCCACGAATTTCATATTGACAGACTGCAAATGGCAGCTAGTGCACGCTGGGTGCATCCTTTACAGAATTCATGGTCGTAGAGGGGAATGATAAAGTATATTGAGGAGTTGTATATTTGATTCGTGGGAATCTATAAGAACAATTTCGGTATAGCCTAAGATCGATCATGCCTAGGCTATTTCTTCGCTGATTGTACCGCCTCTCGTCCTCATTCACGCAGTTTTCGAGTTATTTGTTGACAGTAACATATTCATTAACCAATATGACTTTATTGATTTACTTTTTCTATGTATGATATTTGTAGGTATTTTTCCATCAACAATGAAAATCGCTGTTTACATGAATAATAAAAAAGATGTTTTTCGAGATAATCGATGATATAATTGAAGGTTATCCCAGACTTCGATTGTTAGGAATGAGGAAAATAGCTGTACTCTTTTTTGAAGCGGCATAAGCGCTTATGTCTGATGGCTGAAGTAACGTCCAGTTGCTATATTTAATTAACTCTCAGAGGGTGTCTGTGAACTATTTCAACTTGCAAGCTAAAGGAATTTTATGATTTGAATATAGAACATAAGCTGTAAAGTCAGACATTAACTTCTGTCCTTAGATTTATAGGATTTGTTGTGGCCTCTNTTTTTTTTTTCAGTGGTCGATGAATTTTCCTCTCACCGTTCAGGTGATCTATCAAAGCATTTCTCGTTAGTTGAGATTTCTACCGTATTAGAATTATCTCTGCTTTGATTCAAAAATTTTTTTATATTTTGTTGTCTATCCAATCTTATCATGTTTTATTGCTGCACATAATCATATGACGAAAACGCTTTCAACTAGTATTTTATTGAATAGCGAGCGATATCACTAAATATAATGAGAAACTATAAACTAGAAAGCTTAAGGCAAAAAATCGTTCACAAAAAAAAATATAAACATAAGTGCAAACACTGGTGATTTTTTTTTTTTTTTTTNTTTTTTTTATGGCAAATAATTCATAAATCATAACGGATAATGCTAATTCATTTGCAGAGCTCGAAGAAAAATTTCTCTCTGCAACGATAATAGCAGTATGAAGTTAATTAAAGCGTTAGATCGTATGGTACTTGCAAAATCTTAACAAAGGATTGTGTTATTTTAACACAAATATTGTTAAGTATAATAGCACTTGTTTTGTGTTTAGAAATGAAAGTATATCGTTGTTGCAAACGTAAATACATCGATATGAGGGCCGTCAGAAGGCTATAAGAGCCCAGCCCACAATCCATCATCACAATCCACCCAGTCATTAGTGAATAACTAAAAAATATCTGTTGGTATGGTTTTTCTGGATCAAAAAAAAAGAAAACTTGATCATCGATCAGGATTTATTCTTTATTCAACTTAATTTCACTTGAATCATTTAAAAACTAATATAAAGTGGGAAGTACATATAAAGTGGGAAGTAAAATTCAAATAATCACTGCATAATTCACTGTGTAGACGTTGTGCAATAGCGATGAATTATTATCGAGTTCAATAAACACCCTCTATTGAGTGAATTTTGAAACTAATTGGCTATTGGTTCTCGAATCGCTTGGAAAATTTCTTGTTATAGATGTCACTATCTGCAAAAATGGGTTTGTTTTTTTTTTTAGAAAGTCGAAAATTCCACTCTCATCCCTCCTCTCACCGTTCCTCTTTCATTTGAGTCTCGAAAACTATGAATCTTCGGCAGACTTCATCGAAGGATCCTAATTGACTACATTAGTGACATTGAAATAAAAAATTTAAGAAGCAAGTGATTGCGGTTTTTTTAAAAATATTTTTCCTCATTTTTCGGCAATAACTTCATCGATCGTTGGATTTATTCAAAGAATTTTTTTTTACTTTGGTTGATCAATTTATTTATGATGATTCAGCTGAAAGATTCCCCATTAGCTGAAAATATCTAAAAATAGAGTCCCCTCTCCCTATCTCATCCTCTCACGTCGTTCCCTGCCCCGCCTTATAGGTTTCTTTCTTTTTTTTTTTTGACCACAGTCAGTTTTATATTCATACATCGAATACTGTGATGATAGAATTACAACAATATTATTGATGTATGAAATAATTAAGGCATTTTCATTTACAATTATATTTGCAATTTTAGCGCATCTATTTTTATTTCTCATCGAAGTTCACGTATTATTAGTGAATCATTTAAGAAAGCATCGCTGTTCTAAGCGATGGCGATTAAATCGAATCATAAACGTGAAGACAATATTCTATCTGTGCCTCTATTACGTTCATTTCGTAAAAGGTAAATAGTACTTTAAGGTGCAATCCTATTTCCTCAACTTTTGCTCAATACCACATAAAATTTCGTGCAATCGTGCTAGTCGTATTGCAGTTTTTCTTTGTGCTTTTGTTGTGCTGAATTGAAGAGGGGGAGGGGTGCGAGGGGGGACATATTGGGCTGAATTGAAGAGGGGGAGGGGTGGGAGGGGGGACATATTGGGCTGAATTGAAGAGGGGGAGGGGATGTTGGCGAGATGGAACAAGACAGTGGCCTGAAGACATCATATTTTATAATTTACGTAAATAAAGGTAGAATATTTATATTATCTCCTTATCCGTTCCCCATCGCTTAACATTCTCTAAAGTGCAAATGACTCATTTAAAAATTTATTATTGCACATTATCGTTGAATAGAACCAGTGTTTTCTCATGCCCTGAAAGCTTCGAATAAAATCTCTCCTTATGATCCGATGCTGTCGTTTATTTTTAGGGATGTTTTCTTTAATTTTTCTGGAACCAATATTTTTTTATGTGATTTTATCGAAAAATTTTAGAAATAAGGAAAAAATTTTTGAAATAGAAATAAATCATTTATGATTTATTAGTAAAAATTGCATTGAAAATGTCGAAGTTGTATTTTATTTAGTGATATGAAAGAATTTCTCTATGTTTTTTGGTGAAAGTTGGCAAACTAGTCGATTTTTTTTTGGAATACTATGACAAAAGCGCCGTGAAAAAGCAAACGTCTTTTTCCCTCAGAATTACCCATTAAAAAAATTTTAAGAAATTTTTGACACATCGCCAACGATGCCTATATTTTTTCTCACATAAATAAACTGCCCAAATTTATGAGTGAAAGAGGTATATTTTTTATATATCTAACAATGTAGCTGTTAATACCTGTGCCCATTGTACAAGTATATTGTTATATCGTTAAGTATATAACAGGTATTATTTATTATTATATAGAATCCTCCAAATGCAACAGTTGATTCGAATGGAGAAATCCCACCCAGTTTGCAGAATTTTACATGGGATGGTTTTTCTGAGCAAGTCGTTTCGTATTGCATAGATTACGTTTGGATTGGCATTGCAATTCTTTGCGCAGCTACAATTCAGGTGATGCATGTTTATTTGATTTTACTCTTCATAAGTTAGAACATATAGGTGATTATAGAAACGATCGGAGATCAAACTAAGACAGGTTCATAAAATTGTAGAATTAACGGGGTGGGTGAATTGGCCAAATGAGCTAGCTCTAGAATGCCAACAAAGCATGTACGGATGAGCCAAGCTACGCATCAAATGAGCCAAGCTGTACGTCGAATGAGCCAAGCCATACATTGAATGAGCCAAGCTATGCATTGAATGAGCCAGGCTATTCATCGAATGAACCAAGTTGTGCATCGAATGAACCAAGTTATGCATCGAATGAGCCAAGTCATATATTGAATGAGCCAAGCTATGCATTGAATGAGCCAACTTATGCATCGAATGAGCCAAGCTTTGCATCAAGTATTATATCACTTATATTTAGAGCTTCAAATTTTTATTAATTTTTCCGAAGTTTTGTTCATTTTTTCCTCAAAAATTTTTGCTTATAATTATTCAATTTCAGAAATTCTCATTACTACCACTTTTTTGCATAATTTAAGTCGAAATTCGATTTTAGGTGATGTGCTATCTAATCGCATGCGAAAATATGAATCATCGTATGAGAAAAGAATTTTTCAAAGCGGTTATTCGTCAAGACATTGGATGGTTCGATAAAAATCAAAGTGGCACACTTACTGCGAAATTATTCGAGTTAGTCGCTTATTTCAATGAAGTTATTGTCTAATTGTTGACTCATTTGGATATAATAGAGATACCGTAAGCCGTCGAATAAAAGCCCCAGGGGCTACAGAGTTTTCTCAATATGGAGAGAAACCGTAAAGTTATTTTTCAGTATTGAAGTGGTACGAAATTTTAAGCCTTTGTTCTCCATTTCTAAGTAAACTAGACTGTTTAGAACACATCAATCTGTTCTTTTTAGAATGATGGTCGAAGAAGGTAGATTTCCCTCTAAGAAGAGAGGATTTTAGAGTTCATCTTTAAGGAGGGGTTTTATTCGAGTCGATACGATAGATTTAAAAAAAATTTTCCCAACGTGATTGTTAAATATTCTCTACTATTTCCTTTAATTATTGGATATTCTATTTTTAGCAATCTCGAACGAGTAAAAGAAGGAACAGGTGATAAAGTAGCGTTGTTGATTCAATTTGTGAGTCAATTCTTTGCTGGATTTATTGTTGCATTCGTATACGATTGGCGTTTAACATTAATTATGATGTCATTATCACCATTTATGGTCATTTGTGGAGCATTTTTGGCAAAGGTTTGTACTCGATTGAATATTTGCATCGAATAGTTAGAGTATATAGGACCCAAGTTCGCTTCCTCGAAAATCAAATCCAATACGATGGATTACTTACTTACCTAAATCCAAATAATTAGAAATTTCAGCGCTAAGTCGAATAAATTTTACATGCAAATTCCCGAGAATGGAAGAAATATTTTGTATATAAGTATGAAAAGAAATACCGTATTGATATTTCGAAATTACTGTATTGAAATCACAAATGATAAAACCACAAATGAGAGTTTTCCGTTGAGATTTTATTAAATCTATTTTAAGAATTATTTATCTTTTATCCGCCATATATTGATTTGACTTATTAGATCTAATCAACCTTAAATCCACTCTGGAAATAAACTAGAATTTTAGTTGATGGCATCAGCGACCGCTAAAGAAGCAGAAAACTATGCGACTGCTGGTGGTATAGCTGAAGAAGTGCTCACATCGATTCGAACAGTTGTCGCATTTAATGGTCAGAAGTTCGAATGTGATAGGTTGGTTTTATAAGTAAATGATAGAAAAGGAAACGAGAATTTTCACATTATTTTTCGATATTTCCCTCCTCTACTTTCATCTTTAGCACACCATTTACGAGAGTGATAAGTTTATCAGTATGATAAGCTGGTTGCTTCTTAATCGTTAAAAGAAACTAAATTGTAGTATTTCGTTATGTCCATTGAAGCAAGCTCATAGCCAGAAAAAAAAAACTGCAGAGAATTTAGATTCGAGAGAGGGAGATCTCAGTACGCTTTACAAAGCAATTAACGCTGATAGTATCGCATAATTTTACATTGTAGGTTTTTTAAGGTGAAACCTAGAAGGCTTACTATCCACAGTTTTCATCAAACCAACAGGAAGTGCTGAAGTGGCAATAAGAGGTGACACTTGATAGATACTGTAGAGAGTGACGGGGACCGTAGTCCTTTCTGTATAATTTTTCAATAGGTACAACGAAGCGCTAAGAGGTGGAATGCGAGATGGAATCATCAAATCACTCTACGTTGGTATTGGACTCGCATTGACATTCTTCATTATATTTGGCTCTTATGCACTCGCTTTTTGGGTTGGTACTGGATACGTCTATGATGGCGTTCTTACTCCAGGAACTTTGCTTACCGTAAGCTATTACTGTGAATTTTCTTACTGTAGGCTGTTGCTATACACAGAATTGTTGATTTATTTAATGATGCTATTATAAGCCGGCAATTGTTTAGAATAATATGGAAGCCCACTTCAGTGTTGTAGAATTTTCTATATCTCGTTTGTTAATCGTTGCTTTCATTGGAATAGCCTTCACAAAAATTGAGAAAACGGGACATTATATTTTTTTAACTTTTGTGACCGAACCAAAAGGTGATCTTGAATATTATAATCGATGAGCAGAGAGCTGAATTAGTAGTTTAGATTTCCCGACTATTTCTATTCTATATTTGTGAAATGTTTTTAACTGACTAGCCCATCGACGATTTCCCAGTAGGGAGTTGTTGGCCAACCATTGATAAAACGGGTACAAAGGAGTAAGAGGGTAGAATTGATAAGAGGGGAAAGAGATGAGAATGTAATCTAAATTTTAAAGGAAAAAACGGTAGGAGTTGAGTGATGGATATGGGAATGATTACTGTAGTTGTGCCATTTTTTGTGTTTGTCTCAGCACAAAAATCGCATGCTAATTTTCCTCCTACCTTTTTCTCTATACACTCATTGTCACATGTTGTTATTATATACAACATCTTCTCTCAATCATGACCGATGACGACATTGCAATACAACACCTGCAAGGTTTTATGAAATCTAAATTTGTAGGTGTTCTTCGGTGTGATGATGGGATCGATGGCACTGGGACAAGCCGGACCACAGTTTGCCGTACTCGGCAGTGCACTAGGAGCTGCGGGTGCAATATTCGCAATCATTGATCGAGTAAGTATTCGTAGAATTCCCCTTCCCCCTTCTAGTTTTATGAGTTTGGTGCTAAATATTTTCTTTTGAATAGCCAAATAAATATTTTTCATTGTTCTCGATTTTATTAAACGTTAACTGCAGTTCGTCTTCACTAGAGTTTTAATTTTTCCAAAAACAAATTTTTATATCCGGCAAGGCAGTGAGGGAAAATAGGAAGGTGAATGGTTGATAAACCTCGTTCAAATATGATATAAATATTTGCTGATAATGCGTGCAAGTCATAGTCATAGAATACATGAAAAGCTATCTTGTGGTTTTATGATTTCACCATTTGATTGAAAAAAAGCCTCCACTGATATCAACAAAAGAAAAATTGCTTTCAGTACAATATTCTATAGGTGCCTGAAATAGACGTCTATAATGAATTGGGTGAAAAACCGAAACAAATGGAAGGACGAATAGAATTGAGGAACATTGAATTCTCATATCCTGCACGACCCGACATAAAGGTTGAATATATATTTTGTTTGAATTGATTAGTAAAAAATAGAATGTAAGAATCTAGAGTATCTCAATTGGTTTGATTCATAATTCAACACTTATTTCAATTGATTTCAGTCGCATCATCCATTCTAATTTATTGAAATTCGATTTACATTTTTTTTTTCATTTTATTGAGGAAATTTCATTTTTTACTTCAAGGGAATCTCTTGATTTTGAATAATTAGCTAACTTTCACCACTATGAAGTCTCACCTCACCTGTTAGGAGCAGCAACTGATTGTAAGGTTTTTATATTCGTACTAATTAATATTACACTAAAATATGCTTCCATTGGTATGAACCAAGTTGGTGAATTATCAGGTATGACTTTCATAACTAGCAATGGTTTAAACCATTCGTCCATATTTTGTACCAACTAAATCATCGAACACCGAGCCGTTACCGGTCTGAATTCGTCGTTTAGTGGAATTATCATCAGGTTATAATCATTAATATTGGCAGTCATTTTAAATTCATTGATTTTTGGAGTGTTTTTTTTATCTGTTTGCAGATCTTGAATGGAATTTCATTCAGCGTTAATCCCGGTGAGACAGTTGCATTGGTTGGAACGAGTGGTTGTGGGAAAAGTACGGTAGTCAGCTTACTTCTTCGCTATTATAATCCAGAAAGTGGAAAGGTATGTACGGTAATTAATGCGAGTAATCCGAATAGTATTCATATAACAAAGATTTTCGGGTTTAGAAAGAAAGGAATGAGTATGAGCTATGATGACTTAGACGAGGTTGGTCATGGAGAAAAAATTCATGAATTTTATGAAAAATCAATAAAAACGATCAGAATAGAAGTAAAATTTCACAAGCAGGTATAAAATTTACCTATCAAAGAGTATTTCCTACTTATTTTTCGTACCGAAATGAACAAAATATTTATATGGATCCAACGAAACTTAAGAAATATCTCCTTCTTATCTTGGATCAGAATAGGGATGTGTTTAGCATCTTAAACCGCTTCTTGTTTTTTATTTACCAAAAAATGCAATATTATTTTTAGTCCCATTTGTAATGAACCAACCAAACGTCCTGTAATATTCATATTTCATCCGTAAATAATGTGGAAATATAGAAATGTGAAGAGCGTTCGTTGATTTGTTAAATATTCAAAAAAAAAAGAAAAAGAAAAAAAAGAAAAAGAAAATTTTTCTGCATTGTATTTTGCGATTTTCGAAAAATTTTTTTCATGAACGTTATATGTATTTTGATTTCATTGCAAATGATTAAGTTCTCAAAACGTTGAGAATAGCCAAGTTGGTAAAGCATCGGACGAATACTGCAGAGATATGGGTTCGATTCCTATCTTGATAGAACTTCACTACATTTATTCACTCGTATTCCATTGTTGTGAACAATTAAAATGAGTTCATATTTGTTCATCAACTAAAATTTATTTTTGCAGATATTAATCGATGGCCGTGAAATATCGTCATTGAATTTAGCGTATTTGAGACGAATGATCGGTGTTGTTTCACAAGAACCTATACTCTTCAATACAACAATTAAAGAGAATATCGAAATGGGAAATGAAAATGTCACTGAAGGGGAAATTATTGCCGCATGTCGACGTGCAAATGCTATTAATTTTATTAATCAACTTCCTAATGTATGTTTTATTGCATTTTGCTTTTTCAAATCTATTTTTCTTGGCTATGTAACAGCTGCGTTTTCTGCAATCTTTCGCCCATTTCTACTCGTTAAGGTGATTTTTGTATTGTGGGCTAAATCTTATGTAGTTGAACGTTCAGCAGTTACTATTATTCTACCGGAATTGCCACTATCGGATAAAAATTCTACCAGAATTGCTACTATCGGGTAAAAATTCTATCGGAGTTGCCACTATCGGGTGAAAATTCCACCGGAATTGCCACTATCAGGTAAAAATTCCACCGGAATTGCCACTATCGGGTAAAAATTCTGCCAGAATTGCCGCCGTTAGGCAAAAATTCTACCGGGTCGTTTTATATCACTCTGCTAAATACAGGAAATATTTATTATATGTTAATGGTCGGTAAATATTAATAGTAATTAAAATATGATGAAGAGGGATATTTAATTTTTACAGAAATACGAGACGATAGTGGGTGATCGAGGTACACAATTATCTGGTGGTCAAAAACAACGTATCGCAATAGCACGTGCTCTTGTTCGTAATCCAAAAATTCTACTGCTCGATGAAGCGACAAGTGCTCTCGATGCCGAGAGTGAAAGTATCGTTCAACAAGCACTTGAAAAGGTAATCCCTTACTAGCAATATAGGGGTCTTATCAATAGGTAACTTTCGATATTTAGTGGTTTTTCTTCGTTGATATTATCCGAATTTGTGACTTTCAAGTTTCTAGAATTTTACCTGACCGATCGAGCAGTTGGGAAATGTATGTTGTTACTTATCCGTTTTTTTTTCACCAGTAATGAGCCGATCATATATGGTTTATAATTTTTTTGGTAGAAATTATGAGATTCATAGGCTTCTACAAGTGTAACAAGATTAATAATATGTAGATTAATTATTTATTACATATCAGACCGAGTAAAAAGAAAAACTTTTTTCTGTGGGAAAATATTTGAAATTTTCAAGAAAAAAAAAGGATTCAGAATCAGAACCACACATTAAGATCTCTGCATCAATCACTGCAATGAAGCAAAATCCCCTAGCGAATAATTGCAGGCAGCCGAAGGTCGAACAACATTAGTGATAGCACATCGTTTATCAACTATCAAAAATGCTGATAAAATTATTGCAATGAAAGATGGCCGTATTATCGAGATTGGTACTCACAACGAATTAATAGCAGCTAATGGATTTTATCGTGAACTTGTCAATGCTCAAGTTTTCGCCGATGTGGATGAGAATCGTTTGGTTTTTTCTCTTTTTTTTGTTATTATTATTATTATTATTCAAAAATTCGATAAAATTGCAATAAATTAAGGATACGATTATAAAATTATGAATTAAAAAAATAGTACACTTATTGCTCATTAAACGAAGGCTACTAATTTTGCATTGGATAACCTTTCTGGGAATATTTGGCGAAATAGCTCTTTATTGACGTATGGAGTGACAGAAAAGTGGTCGGAGTTGGAATGGGGAGGGAGGGGTAAGTCAACGCTTCCTATTCAGCATTTTCTTAGACTTTTTTGATCAAATGTAGAAGAAAACTGCATGCTTCTAAGTTGTTTCGTTTTTTTTAAATAAATAAAATGTATATTTTTTTATCTGCTTGTAATTTCTGCTTTATTTTCCCTTAAGATTTCAGAAATCTGCTGTAAATCTCAGCATTCAGATATTTGAACATTATTAGTTTACGTGGCCAAAAGCTGCTTCTTCCTCGCTTATCACTCTAAAAATGCTTAAGATTTTTTAAGTTGCCATCATGCCTTCTCCTTCTTCTTTATCTGCTACGAGGAATTATATGTTGCTCGAATCTTACTGTATTATTGAAGTTATTTCTTGGAATCCTTCTCGACAGCATGTTGTGCACTATGTGGCCTCGTCTAGAAGCCTTGGGATTGTAATAGGCTCATTCCATCTTTTCGAGATTGCTGAGTTATGTCAGACTTTTACTTAGTATTGTACCATAATCAGCGATTATTACCCCATCTTATTGTAGCCGCAAAAGAAGGGCATGCGACTGCATATCGTTCTCCATCGATAATCTCTCGTCGATCACGACTGTCGAGTACTACATCTGAAAAGGACGCACCATTATCACCGAGATTCACTTCTCGAACCGAATCGAAGATTGGCATCGATCCCACCGCTCAGCAAGACGTTAAGAAGGAAACAGAACGACTTAAGAAAGGTATATCAGTCATATTTGTTTTAATTAAATGCGAAATGAAATAATTTTCATTGATGGTGCTATTGTTAGAGAAAAGGGCATACTTTATGATATGCAGTGATTTCCTAGGAATGAGAGGGGGATTGAAGAAAAAATGTTCGGCATTAAATGTGGCCCCGTTGTCGGTTATGGATTCTTGGTTACGGCGGCGCTGAAACTGTTATATGGCCGTTGAAATTCGGCAGTCATATATTCAATCGGATTGCGTACCACAATCACGGCTTAAATATTTTGGAAGAGGCGACAATCCACGTAAAAAAAATTTCAGAATATTGTATCATACGGATATAATGCCATATTTTTAAGCTAAATAAACGATTGACCATGTATTGAGAGGTTTTATTCATGTAAGACAATCTAGCGAGAAGTTGCGTGATCAAAAATTTAGCTTTGATTTTTTGCACTTAGTTGACCGTCTCCTTCCTTATCTCCAAAAATTTTTTTTTGCCCCATCAGCTTTAGAGTAGCTGTTCTGAGAATGACCAGAACATCGAAATACTTGACATATGAAGAGTTACCAACAACCGTTGAGTCCATTTTGAAATGGATGACCAACGAGTCATAGCCGATAATATAATTTTGCATAATAGAAATGGAAGAGGAAGGTGCAACCGAGTCAAATCTCATCGAGATATTACAATACGCTCGACCCGAATGGATCTACATCATATTTGCATTATTTGCATGCCTAATACAAGGATCTGTATATCCAGCATTTTCGCTATTCTTCAACGAAATACTTACGGTATGTGTTTTTAACGGTGGAGGGAGAGGATCGCTGAGATACTGTAACTCATAAATTGCCGCTTTCTTTAGTAGAAACCTATCTTTTGGCCAATATATTAATTTCAAAATGAATTTCCTCTTTTCGGTAATGTAAAATTCGTACGGCCCGTAATTGCTTTTCAAACAGATATTGTAAGATTGGTATGCTGCAATATCGGTCCAGGGATGAACGTAATGAAGATGCTATTTAGATTCCTGATGGAAAAAGAAGTATTGCCGACTAGAAAGGGGAGATAAAGAGATGAAAAATAATGAAGGAGGTGGAATAATTGGGAAAGTTGTGGATTAAAAAGTTTTAATTATTCACCCAATTCTGTTATCTTTTTTTTTCATGAGAAGGTGTAACAACTGTTGATACTTTAATTGTTACGTTTTTTTAAAAATTTTCATGAAAATCCCGCAGTTTTAACTCATTTCAGCATTCCATTTCAGTTCTTTGTAGCATACTCCTCTATCATCATTCCTTCCCATTCCTTTCAACTTGATTAATTGGCTTGTTATTTTTATATTTTTGTGCATAATTTTTATCATTCCGCAAGCAATAAAAATTAGTAATATTTCGGTAGGAGATCAAAAGCCAGTAATATTTCGGTAGGAGGTCAAAAGCTCTTTAAAGGGTTAGGCAAGTCAGAGGCAAAATAGAACGGGGTTCTTTATTGTCGGTCTGTGATGTGTATCGTGAGGCAACGTCACGACGATGAGATTCCGAACTGTTGTTTTTTTTGTGATTTGTTGTTTATAGGAAGCAGATAATATATATCCCAACGTAACGAGCTCTTGTTAACTCATATCCTCTTAACAAACGTCCTGACTCAGATTTATCCTAAAAGCAGCAGCATTATATAGTATCAGTATCCGATGTAAAAGCAAACTTTCATTAATTTTATTGAGAGGAACGATTCCATAAATCCAGCATCCTTACTTCATACTGTGACACAGACTGTATAAAGTTCATTTATTATGGATTATAAGTCTGTAATTGTGTTCATGGGAAATAACTTAATTATTAGAAAAGAACACAAATCTGACCATGAGTATGATTGCGACTGAAAATTTTCTCTCGGCGATACCTATATTGCGATTTTATATCCCCACAACAGATGCTTCAACCAGCTAAGATAGCATAAATGTTATACTTGGTGGACATACTTGATTTTCGGCGTTTTCAGCGAACAATTTTTACTAAACTGAAATCTAAACAATTTTTTACCATTTTCAGGCGTTTTTCTTCGGTATGTCAGCGGAACGTCTAACACGTCGTCTACGTTCACGTATATTTCACAATGTTCTACGAATGGATATCGCCTATTTTGATATGCCAAATCATTCAAGTGGGAAAATTTCCACTCGTCTCGCAACCGATACACCAAACGTTAAATCGGTTCGTTGAACAATATTGATTGATTAAGTGATTTTGTTCAATTTTCTCGTTCTCTATTGCTAAGAGTATCTTTTCAGTAATAATTAATGTATCTAGAATGTGATCAAGGTGAAATAACAATTTTAAGGCGATCGATTATCGTTTGGGAAGTGTGCTATCATCACTTGTCTCGGTGGGTTGTGGTATTGGTATTGCGTTCTATTTCGGTTGGCAAATGGCATTGCTCGTTATAGCGATATTCCCACTTGCTGGTGTTGGACAAGCATTCCATTTGAAATATATCGAAGGAAGGCATAATCATGATGCTAAAGAATTGGCGAGTAGTGGAAAGGTGAGGAGTGAAATGCGTATTTCAAGAATATAGATGAGAATATGCTCTCCACACGGAGGTAATGAATGCGTTTATTTGGAATACGTAAGTGGATTCTATCAAATTTGGATTGTTTTCGTTTCGTTGTTAGATCTCGACACAATCGAGGAAAGATGACTTTTTACGAATATATATTTAGATTAATGGTTCGAAGCCTTGAAAATTTTCCCTGATTCAGGAATCCTCGAAGTTTTCTTTTCTGATTTTCCTCAACAATCCTGACGTAGTTCATGATGGTACTTTCTCGATTTCCACATTGCACGTCATCTTTTAGGCGCAACACTCACTTCAGGTTGCATTGGAAGCGATCGAAAGTATTCGTACGGTGCATGCGTTAACTCTTGAACGAAGATTTCACGAGAAATTTTGCCATTTTCTCGAAAGACCACATAGAAGTTCAACAAGAAAGGCGGTTGCACAGGTAAGTGAATGGAGTAAGGGGAGGAGGAGGAGAGAGGAGAGGGGAAGATAATCCCGTCACGGCTTTAAATTGGGCTCATTTATGAGCTAACCAACTTCAATGAGCAAATCTATACGATATTGAAAGAGTGCAAAATCAATTCAAAACGCAAACTCGAAAATTAATTTTTGATTATATAGTGATAATTTTTATCTAATGACTCCCTTAACTATCATACTTCCTCTCCTTCGTTTCTCTTCTTCTCTATATAGAGATTTGATTGGGAGGACGGCTTTTGCTTGAATATAAAGTCAAGGATTTTCATCTCAATTTTTCAAATATCTAGTTAAATATTGTTGTTAGTGTAATTGAGTGAAGATACTTTATAGCCACATTGGCAGTTTTTTTGTATTTAATTAATGCGCCAAGAAAATTGAAGAATGAACGATAATAAAATCAGATAAAAAATTTTTAAGCGGATTTCCTCTCACTCTTAGAAATTAAGCACTCATAATGTTTTCTCATAAAATCCTTCCATTAAAAAATTAAACAGAAAATCCAGGAATTTTATATATATGAAAATTTATATCCTTTTCAGCAGAATCGTGCATCCTGGAAAGTTTTCCAAGAATCTTCATGGCAAAATTGAACAGATAATATTTGTGGATTATTTGCTTATATCATAGACGGACGGTATGGATTGCCTGCAAGCATAGAAATGAAAATATTATGCAATATAGTTTAAGCGAAAATGAATAAATAAAACGATAGGGAAATTGTACTTAAAGATTCTTTATATCGGTTTTTCATATAGAGCAAAATAGCAATAATGAGTGATTGACATTGTAAATTGTATGGAACCTTTTTTTTTCCTTCAGGGAATAGCATATGGCTTTGCAAATTCCATATTTTATTTCCTTTATGCGTCAGCATTTCGATTTGGACTTTTTCTCATTCTTGAAGCGATTTCCTCACCGATCAATGTTATGAAGTTTGTTGTTTATGTTTGATTCATTTTAAATTTAGATTTATTTCTTAAAATATTTCAATATTTATTTACTAATTAATTTCTGTACTATTTTTTAATTCCTCTATTATTTTTTAGAATTATTTCTTTATATTACTCATAATCACGTCTATAATTATTGCTGCAAAATTGCTTCTTGCAAATATGCAGTACTGAGAATGAGTGAGTATTTAAAATTCCTTTTAGATTTTATCGATTCAAATTTCAGGTTAATCTAACTTTCTTAAGTTACAAATTATTTTATCTTGTGGGCAGCCTAGTGGTCATTAAACATATTCATTAAAGTGGACAATCTTGCTTACAGGGTTCTTTTCGCGATCAGCTTTACGGCTGGTACGTTGGGTTTTGCAAGTGCCTATTTCCCGGAATATGCGAAAGCGAAGTTTGCTGCTGCAATTATTTTCAAAATGCTAAAAGAAAAACCAAAAATCGATAGTATGGAAACAGATGGCACAAAACCGGTAATCACTTCCGTCTATGATGAAATGAGAACTAAGTTGATATAAAGATACGAAATAGATTACTCCTTCATAATTATCAGTTTGATCAAAAGGAAGTAGAGGCCACAGGTGTGATGGAGCCATTAAATCCTTTATAGGTTCAATCTATGAAACTTACTTACCGTAGTTAATTAGCTTACCGTAACTTACCGTAGTTATCTTAATGAAATCACATTTCAACTCTCATTGCGTAAACAATAGTTTACAATGTAGAATATAAAAATATTGCGAAAGTTCTCATCGAATAATTAGTTAATTTTAGGAGATTTCCGGTTCAGTTGATTTTTCGAAGATTTATTTCGCATATCCAGAACGACCAGAGGTCGGCGTTCTTAAAGGACTTGATTTACAAGTTGGTGCTGGTGAAACACTTGCTATTGTTGGACCAAGTGGATGTGGTAAAAGTACCGTCGTTTCACTTTTGGAACGTTTTTATGACCCAATTGATGGAACTATTGTAAGTTCGCAATAGATTTTGTGAAAATATTGCATCTAAAATCTTTTTAATATATATATATATATATATATATATATTACTTTTTTGCAAATTCACTATGCATTCGGCTCGCTTAGAGCGTCTCTGCAATAAGTTGTCGGAAAATGCGTTTAGGTTTTGCAGTTTAATTAACCTTTGCCTGGAGTGGGAGATACACGTAAACATAGTGGACATGAATTGCAGTTGGAAAGCACAAACTTAATAGATACTAGATTATAATATGCCGATTGATGAGAAAGTATCCCACTTCTATCATCCCATTGAAGACGATCAGCCATAAATTTCTGGATCCTCAGGAAATGAGCAGCAATCAAGCAATAAAGAAGCACTAGAACTAGTTGGATATTTCTGAATTTCTAAAGGTTTTTCATTAGAAAAGCATTGCTTTTGCATTTATTTTTGCAGAGATTTCCCGAATAGGTTACAGTATTCTGTATTATAGAATAATAACCATTAACATTGCTTACGGTGACTTTGTATGGCGGCGGGCGCCCATAGAATTGTACATTTCGACGCAAAATCATTTCCCAGGGAAGGAGATGCTACTTATGATATCTGTTCTTTCGATAAATATATCCTTTAGAATGTTCATGTGTGAAGAGTATAGGTCTCATCCTGTTTGTCTGAATAGCACAAATTCAAAATTTTAAAATATGTTTATGTAATACCTTTTCTAGCAAGAAGTCACTCACTCACTCTCTATTGTGGCATATTTTCCCCTTGTACTCTATCGTCAACACATCCTCAATAATTTTTTTCTTGAATATTTTTTGCGATGAGCAAAAAATATTGGATATCGGTGGCTATTAATCGCCAAAGTCGTATATTCTTTCAGATGTGTGCATAGGTGTACAAGTCTGATAGATAAATTTAATTCAGACAGTCGATGGTAGTGATATTCGATTAATGAACCCGTCCTATTTGCGTTCACAGTTGGCATTAGTCTCGCAAGAACCAATACTCTTCGATTGCTCAATCCGAGAGAATATTGTTTATGGTCTACAAGAGGACAAATTTAGCCAAGAAGATATTGTTAATGTGGCACGATTGGCCAATATTGACAAATTTATAAAAGAACTTCCCGATGTAAGTTCTGAGCTAAAGTTTCTATCCGTAATAATTAGCGATGGTGAAACGAGATGAACTGATTATGGGACATTTAAATGACCGACACTTTACCTTACATTCGTTATCGATTACTGATTGCTGACAGCCAGTGGGTAGGTGTAGGGATGCTCATCTTAAGCGCAGTTCTAATGTTAAGGTAATATACAGGTAAATCAATGTTGTTACGACTGTGCATAAATGAATATGATCACGTCAAAGCATTAGTAAACGGTGGCGGAATGGATCCTGTGTTAGTCGATTTTCTCTTCCGGCGTTTTCCAACTGAGCTAGTGCAGATGTTACAGCTGTATCTGATTTTATAAATCAATAATGGCAAAAATTTTGTTAAGGGTTATGAAACACGGGTTGGTGAAAAAGGAACGCAATTGTCTGGTGGTCAAAAGCAGCGAATAGCGATTGCGAGAGCACTAATAAGACAACCGAAGATTTTGCTTCTCGATGAGGCGACAAGTGCTTTGGACACCGAGAGCGAGAAGGTATGCTTTCATTCTGTTGTATTTTGCTTCATATTTGATTTGCTTTGATGTGCTCGTTGTATTAATTCGATCGTTGGAGTGCTGAAGTGAGATGGGGGGGGGGGGGGGGGGGGGGGGGGGGGGTTTTTTTTTTAAATGTTGATTTAGGTGGTACAAGAGGCTTTGGATCGTGCCGGTAAAGGTAGAACGTGTATTATAATCGCTCATCGACTGTCGACAGTTGTGAATGCCGATTGCATTGCAGTCGTTAAGAATGGCGTCGTTCTTGA
This sequence comes from Baylisascaris schroederi, assembly GCA_006503575.1. Lineage (NCBI taxonomy): Eukaryota > Metazoa > Nematoda > Chromadorea > Rhabditida > Ascarididae > Baylisascaris > Baylisascaris schroederi. The sequence goes on from QEWY01002672.1 coordinate 43,770, forward strand.
GAAAGGTCATAGCTTCCAGAAAGTCGCTTAGCTTCTCATAATTGAGAAAATTGTCTAGTCAAATGGGTAAAGTATCTGATATTTGTGCGTACAATTCAAGTCTGATTCCACACTGGACATCCATTTATTAAAAGAGATTCTAGTAGTGGTGCGGAATGAAGGTGGTGTATTTTAATTTTGTTGCCGCAAAGACTAGTAGTGGTGCAAAATTTCGCAAAGAAACGATGCTTCTTCGATCCGTAAGTATATCTTCGGGGAGTTCTATTTCGACAACAGTACGCGATGTACTAGCAACCTGAGAACTTCTTTAGTTATGGACGTGAAAAATTTTTTATTCAGTTATTGAATGGGTTAAGGATAACATTTGTCATATATATATTTACGTGGACGTTACTTGAATATTTTATTTGCATTAGAATAGTTGGAAATCATTTAGAGGCTATTATCGCATTATTTTTTTTTCTTATTTTGCTTAATAAATAAACAAATATTTAAAGATCGAAGAATAAATATTGTCTTTTCAGGTACACATACAGAACTTATGACTAAAAGAGGAGCTTATTATTCATTAACACAGAAACAAAATCTAAAAGAAACAGGAGACGACAATAAATTTGATACACGTATGTGATCCTATGATATGGGAAATGTTTACTTGTTGTGTTGCAGTTAGCATCAATAAACCATTTTTAAATAATTCAAATCTGCTGCTTCAATGATGACGATATGTGAAGAGAGACTTGGCTAAGTGGTTAAAGCGGGTGTACTGAAGTTGGAGGGTTAAGGGCTCAATTTTGCTCTCCTCTCCCATGCAATCGCCAATTGCGTATATTTCGCATGTTAAAAAGTACCTTAAAAAAGTGTAGTTAGAGTGTCAATTCTCGTACACGGTGTACATGAATTAAGCGACGCGATTCTTACGATAAAAGTTTCATTCAGTTGAGTTCATTTCGCATGCGAATTTCGAAAAGGAATCGTTGCTGGAGATTTCGATTGTTCCATGAGACATTTGCAAGTAATTAGGCAAAGAAGGAAACACTGTTTATTTGATACTGTTAAAAGATGAGATGAGCTAAGGGGACGGTGAAGTGAAAAGATTGAGCAAGAAGGAGCAAGAGTGAATTACAGATGGAATCGGCAGAAGATAACGTATAACATCTAGCAGCGGGGTTTCGTTAGCACTAAAAGCCATACGAAACAGTTTCCCTATCGTTGTACTCACTTGCTTATAAAGGTATAGGTCATCTGATGGCAATGCATATGATAAGAACGCGAGATTCTTAACAGTTCAAGGCGCTATCACTGCTCTTACTCGAAGTGCTATTTTTTTAGCGTTTCGTTTCCGAGTATTTAGTTTCTCATCGCTTCATAAAAATAGCTTTTATATTGACTTATTCATCGCTCTTTCACAGCTTCTATAACTCAAAATAAGCAATACATTTTGCACTCAACTTTTAGCAATGTACCAGCCGATGCCAATTTTATCAATGTACCAGCCGATGCCAATTTTAGCAATGTACCAGCCGATGCCAAGCAATTTCGAGTAATTCATGATGAATAAATTATCCTTTATTGTTGAAGTTTTGTTGAAAAAATTGCACCAATTGTTGAGCAATTATTTTGTTACCGATTGCTGCTGACCCGTCGTTTATTTCATTCGACCATTTTCCTTGATTCCAACGTTGTTTCTTTCTTGCTTAGAAGGATCACTCCAAAGAGAGAATGATAAACTGATTTTTTTCTATTGTGGCGAATTCAAAAATTCGAATTTTTCGGTCAAAGAAAAATATTGCAATAGTATAACNTTGTTTCCTGGTCATATCCCTTAACATGTCGCCGTTTTCCCCATACTATGCACGAACGATTTCTTATTCATTTAGATGCTTAATTCATTTATTGATTTATTTTTCCTTTTAAAGTGTTCAAATGATACGATTCTAAACCAAAATTTTTGCTCATTATAAAAATAAAATTCCAACCTTAAATGGAATCAAAATATTCCTTAAAGATGACGAAATTGAAAACGATTGAGTTCTATTCAAGCAATTATAGAATAATGTGTGCTGCCAGCGCTTATAGAATTATCGAAATATGGAATAAGCTATCTAGCCGTAAGCTGTCGCTAACGTTCAACCGTTTTCCGGTCTTTAGCCAAATTGATATGCACGCGATGTTAAAATGTGTTCGGCGATATTCAACAGTAATGAGACTGCAAAAAAAAATGTTCAATAGGAGGCTGGTACCAAGATGTACACCTTTTGAGTCTGACATTTTATTCAGTGATCGAGCATATTCACGCCGGTGCATTTATAGACGGAAAACATCATGCGCCACCCCTTTCCCCTCATCTACCACCTCATAGCTTTTTTTTGCATACAAAAATGTGAGCAAAAAATTTGCATATAAATAGGTAACGAATTTTCTTAATATTTTTTATAATATTTCGTATGGAATAAATGCTATCATTTTCGCTTTATTGCTACATTAGCAAATTAATTGATCTACGATCACAAATTATAACTTCATTGTATTACTTGTTATATACATATATATATATATATATATATATATANTTTTCTCACTTGTTTCAAGCCATTATAAATTTCTGCAGAAAAAAATTTGCATATCTAATTAGATTGCTTAACGCTCTAAAAAAAAAAAAAATCCCGCCTGATTACTACATTCGACGTCATAGTTAAGAGTGCATATATTTCTAGATTAGTTGGAATCGACTTAATTCAAGGCAATTTTCAATAGATGCAATATATGTAAATATGCGTTATTGTTCCACATATGAAGAACTATACAATTGGCATTGTGCATATATTCCAATAGGCATTCAAATATTTCGTTAATCTAATACGTCGATCTCATGAAAAAGAACCGAAATATAGTTGTAAAAGAAGAAAATAAACACATAGTATATATTAGTATTACTTCAAGCTGTTATTCAACGCTTTGTCAACAATAGCGTTCGATGATTTCTCAATATTCGCTTTGCTCAATATATTGAGTTCGCCTCGGAATTTTGCATATTTCGACGAGATTTTTTAAATCATATTTTATGCAAATTTAGCCGGTCTAATCTTCGAAACTGATTGCAAAGAAAGCCAATTAAAAAATGAGGAATTTATCGAAATAAAGAGTTTAAAAAGCTAGCAAGTATTTCCTGGAGTCAATGAACATCTTTTACGGGTAGTGAAGACCTCAAGAAGCAGCGATTGCTTCAACAAATATTTGTAACAAAAGAAAATAGTGGTAAAAAAAATGAAAGATCCAAAATGAAAGATCTAAATGGTTGTTTTTCCCGAATGGTAAAAACGACCTCTTGGAAACGATAGCACTTACGCTAGTAATTAAGAATTGCAATTCGATGTCGTCTTTGATTATGGCTTTACATATATTTGGCTTTCATAAATGCAGTGAAAATTAAGAGTGATAGATATATCAGTGGTGAACTTCAAAGTAATATCTCTAGTACTCGAATTACTGCTTTATTATACAATACCAATAAACTGTTAAGTTTCCTACGATCGTTCTCGATAACCTCTATCGTTCCATAAGCCGGTTATACTCGACCCGCTGCATTTAATGTCTAAGTCGTTGGCATCATTAAATTGCATAGGGGAAAAGGAGTATGGGTAGGGGAGAGGGAAGATGGAAAAGAAGAATATATATATATATATATATATATATATATATATTTATATTTATATTTATATGGCTTTCAGGTTACCTCTAACAACATAATTGATTCCCTATGAAATGGACTTGCGATTCGTTCAGCTATTGTGGTTTCTTATTCAAATTTCCGTACAGTTCGACACATCGACTTGTGGTGTCCAAAAAGGCTGTGTTCTTAATCCACCCGGATGTGATCCACTAGTGAATTGTATGAGCGCTTTCAGCTACCGGGTATGTTTCATTCTAACAAATACCCAGGAAATTGGTACTTCCCCGGCAGTTCACTTCCTTTCCCCTCTATCTCTTCGTTCTTCCTACTTTTCTTTAACTGATTGCTCAATAGTGATTTTACATCATTAGTCACAGTAGCTCTGGGAAACGGTTCGTTGCGTAAACCTGTTTAAAATTGTATTAGTATTTCGACGAAAAGAGCACGTCGATGTTTCATTATAAGAGATCATATCTTAAACCATTAATGAAGGGTTTTAAGCTTCACTACTATATCTTCAGAGATAGCAGATTTGATCTTAGACTTTATAGTAAAATTATAAGCTAATCTTGAAAGCTTACTAACCTTCAAATCTCTTTCTTGTTAATTACAAAAATATTTTCATTTAGAAAAAAAAAGAGTTCTATAATAGTCTATCAGATTCATTATTTCAATTTCATTCACTTCATTCTCGAGATAGAAATATATTAATTCCCCGTCTTTTCTTTTAAAATTAATTCCCATTTTTTAAAAGTATAAAAAATTATTTCTTAAAAATCAATCCATTTTTTTCCATTCTGTTATTCCAAAAAAAAATTTTTTTTTTACAAGTCGTAAAAATATTCGAATTAAATTCTCTATTTTTAATCCTTTTTCTTTACTTATCTACCGTTTATACTAATTACTTCTGAAATCATTTTTGGCATTTTCGCTTTAATTTTTAGCCATTTGTCTCATATGGCATCACATTACTAACGCCTCTTGTTGAGTTTATTTAGGGAAATTTGAGATCATTTTACTAAATTTATGACTCGAAAAGCCCAAATTCCAACAAGAAAAAACTTCCCCATCGTCTCAAACGGTTCTTAGTTTTATATTGACGTATATAATTACGCAAATATTCGTTTTGAGAACGATGTTTTATTAATAAAATTGAAATTTCTTTTGAGGATTTCAAACTTTAGCAGTAAAATTTCATCGTATTACCTATAAATGTTATTTATCTATTTATTTATTTATTTATTTATTTATTTATTTGTTTATATTTATTCACTTATTTATAAATTAATTAATTAATTAATTAACTAATTTATTTATTTGCAGGTCGATGATGATAGTATTCTTATGGAAATTAACGGTGTTGCGACAAACGATATTACGTCTTATGTGGCCGTTGGCTTCTCTAATGATCAACGAATGGTATTGCTCACTTGAAGTATTCTAAATAACAAGTATATTTATATATGCAAATTTATGCAAATATGCACATATTTAATTTACAGTAGTATTTATATTTATATTTATATTTACATTTATATCATAAATTATGAAACATTATTTTGATATTAAATATTTTAAACGTTGCCTTACTCATAATTTCTTATGGAATATACTGCATATATTCAACACGGGGATGAGTTAGATATTAGTGAAGCCTGGATATTCAATTGAATTTTCCCAATAACATAATATTCATCTAAAAAGCTTTTATTTCTAACCTTTAAAAAATTTTAAGTTTTTCAACTAAATTATTTCAACAATCTTTTGACGCCTCTATAGTGTGGTGTTTGATAGGTGCGAATAGCTAATCTTCGGCTGATTTGGTCATTTTTTTTAGGACAACACTGCCGTAACAGCATGTTCTATCTTACCGGATCAAGCATTGCAAGGACGGCTATCCTTCAATATAGGGACCACCAATCGAGCTATCATTGCTGATCAGGTAAACTCGTACATTTTAAAAAAAAAAATGAAAACACTTTTTTCTCTAAATTTATTTAGAACGTTATCACTGATAAGTTTTTAGGATGGTTTTGAATAAATCCATGAGGAATCAACACAACAGTATCACAAAAAAATTATAATAAGCCTACATAATTGATAACACTGAAGCTGATCTACGAGGGACATTTTGAGAGGTAATAGTATAAGGCAGATCGAATCAGACTATCGCAAGGAGGGCAAAATACCCTTTCTTTAGAGGGAAGGGGAGGGGGAGGGGGGGAGAAAGGTTGATTTGTTCTACTTGTAGAACACTTCTTTCAGAGGGTCCACGTGTACGTAATATTAGCAAGCGCTCGAACATCGTTCACTGCTTTCAATGCTATCTGCCTAAACGGTGTATTGCCTAATTTCTATGTTCTTTCACAAAACCATTTTCATTTTTTTGTTTGCACTTCACTATCGAATCGTATAACGACTATTAAGAGTCTCTCAACTCATATAGAATAACTGAAAATTGCACTACCGAAAAAAAAAGAAAATTACTAGTTTAACATAAAGCACTACATAAATTGTTAATTCTATGACTTTTTTTTTTGAATAAGTTTATTTGCGATGTAAGTTTTTAGCAACATTTAAACAATATAAGCACGTGATTCGCCTTTTTATATTCCAACTGAAAATCACTGACTTTCCAACAGTTGAGAGTGCTGAACGTTGTTTTAGCTGTATAAGCATCCCAATGCATTGTTGGCACGTTGGTTTGTTGGCTTTAACGGCATATTCTGGTTGTCTTATTCTGGTCAGCCGTTGGTAATAATGAGAAAAGCGATCGAATCCATTAAAATAGAACATATTTGCTTATATTTGATTTTTTTTTTTAAAGCGTTTTGTGGAAATTGTTGTTATGACAACCGAGATTACAGCAACACATATCATGCCAATATCGATAAGCTTTTTTAGCTATTTTTCTTTTCAATATACAATAATAAAAATTATCTATAAATTTTTTATCTATTTTATCTATAAATTATCTATAAATTATCTATAAATAAATTATCTATAAAAGGGTTAAGAGTTAATTTTTAGAATTTATTGAATGATACATTGCAAACAATTGGTGCAATTTATGCAAACGATCGGCTATCATGTGTTCTTCGACAAAAAATTCTCCCACCAGATGGCCTCATAAACACTCAAATATGGCCACTAAATCAAACATATTATATTTTCCTTGCGTTGGGACCTCATAAATTATGAAACATTATTTTGATATTAAATATTTTAAACGTTGCCTTACTCATAATTTCTTATGGAATATACTGCATATATTCAACACGGGGATGAGTTAGATATTAGTGAAGCCTGGATATTCAATTGAATTTTCCCAATAACATAATATTCATCTAAAAAGCTTTTATTTCTAACCTTTAAAAAATTTTAAGTTTTTCAACTAAATTATTTCAACAATCTTTTGACGCCTCTATATTGTGGTGTTTGATAGGTGCGAATAGCTAATTTTCGGCTGATTTGGTCATTTTTTTTAGGACAACACTGCCGTAACAGCATGTTCTATCTTACCGGATCAAGCATTGCAAGGACGGCTATCCTTCAATATAGGGACCACCAATCGAGCTATCATTGCTGATCAGGTAAACTCGTACATTTTAAAAAAAAAAATGAAAACACTTTTTTCTCTAAATTTATTTAGAACGTTATCACTGATAAGTTTTTAGGATGGTTTTGAATAAATCCATGAGGAATCAACACAACAGTATCACAAAAAAATTATAATAAGCCTACATAATTGATAACACTGAAGCTGATCTACGAGGGACATTTTGAGAGGTAATAGTATAAGGCAGATCGAATCAGACTATCGCAAGGAGGGCAAAATACCCTTTCTTTAGAGGGAAGGGGAGGGGGAGGGGGGGAGAAAGGTTGATTTGTTCTACTTGTAGAACACTTCTTTCAGAGGGTCCACGTGTACGTAATATTAGCAAGCGCTCGAACATCGTTCACTGCTTTCAATGCTATCTGCCTAAACGGTGTATTGCCTAATTTCTATGTTCTTTCACAAAACCATTTTCATTTTTTTGTTTGCACTTCACTATCGAATCGTATAACGACTATTAAGAGTCTCTCAACTCATATAGAATAACTGAAAATTGCACTACCGAAAAAAAAAGAAAATTACTAGTTTAACATAAAGCACTACATAAATTGTTAATTCTATGACTTTTTTTTTTGAATAAGTTTATTTGCGATGTAAGTTTTTAGCAACATTTAAACAATATAAGCACGTGATTCGCCTTTTTATATTCCAACTGAAAATCACTGACTTTCCAACAGTTGAGAGTGCTGAACGTTGTTTTAGCTGTATAAGCATCCCAATGCATTGTTGGCACGTTGGTTTGTTGGCTTTAACGGCATATTCTGGTTGTCTTATTCTGGTCAGCCGTTGGTAATAATGAGAAAAGCGATCGAATCCATTAAAATAGAACATATTTGCTTATATTTGATTTTTTTTTTTAAAGCGTTTTGTGGAAATTGTTGTTATGACAACCGAGATTACAGCAACACATATCATGCCAATATCGATAAGCTTTTTTAGCTATTTTTCTTTTCAATATACAATAATAAAAATTATCTATAAATTTTTTATCTATTTTATCTATAAATTATCTATAAATTTATCTATAAATTATCTATAAATAAATTATCTATAAAAGGGTTAAGAGTTAATTTTTAGAATTTATTGAATGATACATTGCAAACAATTGGTGCAATTTATGCAAACGATCGGCTATCATGTGTTCTTCGACAAAAAATTCTCCCACCAGATGGCCTCATAAACACTCAAATATGGCCACTAAATCAAACATATTATATTTTCCTTGCGTTGGGACCTACAACATTACAAGGTAAGTGCAGCTGTCAATAATTCATAAAAAATCTGCAAAATATTTATGAAGTACTCTTTATATCAGTGAATATAATTTGATAGACTGTCAACTTGGGTCTATGAAAATAATGCTGATACATAAAGATTATAAGGAAAACGATAGTGTAAGAGGTATTAGTTTACTAGAGAAGTACGCTTCCGTAATAATGCGAAATTTTGAGATTCAAATCATAGCTTCCTACTGAAAGTTCTTTTTTTTTGGTTGCACACTTATAGCTGTCAGCAACGATTGCCGTTATTTCCATTCGAGTGCTAATTTAAATTCCATTCATATTTAATAGTTTGAGATTAACGCCTTTCACCTCATATTGAAGTCTTTAGCAAATATGAAATGACTTTGAACTCTTTTTATTCACATTTTTTAAAATTAATATTTGCATAACTTGAATCTTCAATTCCAACGTATCATGAATGAGTTAACACCTGAAAGAATGGTATATGTTTTAGGTTCAAGATTACCATTTTATTAAAGAATCTTTAACCTAATGTCGTGAGTAATGGCTTAACGGATTATATGCCAACCCGGATAGTAAAAGGTCAGGGTTCGGTCCTCCGCTCGGTTTCCGCTCTTCTTTCCCATCTCCCTCTCACCCCTCCTTCTCCCCTTCCCTCTCTCAACAATTAATTCGTTTTGCTCATTTCCACGATCACCGGGTATTACTTAATAGACCACTGTAACAATCACGCTTTTGAAAGGGTGTTTATTTCAGGAAATTCAATACATTCTCTAACGCCAGGGTCACTTTACCCATATGTATCATCGAATATGCACAACTTACAATCTTATCCAAGTAATTAATTAAACAATTGTTAAGTGAGGTTATTCGTATTTAGATACTACTTGAAAATAGTTTGGGAAGGATGTAGAGCTGAAATTCGATTTCTAGAGCTTTTCTATGATCCAAATATTAATCGATAAGAAACTGGGGGATTTTTTTTTTGTGATGGAATATTGATATCTAAAGGATTTTGGTTATTTCGAATTCTTGAAATATGGCACAACAAGTTTCTTTGAGCGTTTAGAGATATTTTTAAGTTTTTTAAAAATCAAAAAAAATTTTTGAAAAAGAGTAACACTGTAAAAATTTTGGACAATCGTTAGAACTTAAAGAAAGAGAGACGAATTTATGGCTATTGGCTTTCGATGAAAACGAAGATTTCACGATGAAAATCTTTAAATATATGGAAATATTTAGGTGAAAGATTATCGAGAATAACGAACCAACAATCAGATATTGCTGCACAAGTGTCATCAGTCGAAGTATTAGACGTTGCTAATAATAATCGACTTAAGAAAATTCATGGTAATTTTTAACTTTGATTTCTTTTCATAACGAAAATCAATAAATGAGTAGATATAGCTTGTAAAGAATTGAGTTGTAAAGGGAATGGATAGAGCGAACTAAGAATCTCTTTCCGCTTTGTTTCTTTTCCTCTCTTGGAGGATCCTTTTTGGTATTTCTAGATGCTCTAGAATCATGCTGTAATTATAAATTTTTTTTTTGGAATTTA
>QEWY01002681.1:0-49486 GCA_006503575.1 Baylisascaris schroederi
TCACCTGTTGCGATCTTTAACACTTATTAGCTTATGCGCTTTACGAATAACCTTTTCCATAGGATTTGATTATTGCTGTGAAAATGAGCTAGAAATTGAGAAACGACCACACCCTGCAGGTGAAAAACTGTAAAATAGACATATCTACTGCTATTCAATCCATGTCGTTCATTAAAAAATTAATGAATTAATAAATAAATATATTTCGAATAGAAATTTACATAAGAAATATGTATTTATACAAGAAAAAGACGGAAAATAATATAAAGTTTATGGTTTTTTTCGCTTATACTATTGTATACCTAATCTCTAATGCAAAAATAAATTCATCCAGAAATTCAGCTTCATTACTTTGTTAGTAGTATTAAGAAACAGAATAAAATGTATCAGAAATCAAGGAAATTGAATACTGTAAATATTGGAAATCAAATATTGTAAATACTAGGTATCAAATACTGTAAATACTGGAAATCAAATACGGTAAATACTGGAAATCAGATACTGTAACATCATCGTAAAAGATTTCTGTAAAATGTTGAGTTATAAATACTACACTCATGTATTTATAATGGAAATACGCATTAATTGTTTGCATACAGATTTTATATAATTATACGTTTTAATTGGAAATCATAAACCTTCAACCTCAATCCCACTACAAGGCAAAAAAAAGCCTAAGTTGACGCTAAATAAACTTAAAAACAAAATTTGCAGCATTATTGTTTCTATCAAATTTTGATTGAGTAGAGTGATAAATTATTACAGTAAAAAAAAAAATTTAATGACAAATTACCATAACGAAAGACCACCATAATGTATTACACTTATAAATTACTGTAGCATGATAAATTACAACTTACCGTAATATAATTATTTATAAGTTACCGTAATATAATGATAAATTACCGGAGCAAAAGAAGAAAAATTTTTTTTTTCAAATTTTCATCTTTTTTTTTTCACCGTGAAAATAAAATCACGTCTAACTGCAAAATGTGTTTCACATCATTTCTCATCGATGTCCGAATGGTAACAAATATGTGAGTGCGAACGTTTTTCGTACTTCGTACTTTGCACCCCATTTGTATACATATATAACCCACTTGAATGTCATCACTACTTCCTTTTCGAGACAGTGAATGACGATGCCATTCATTCGTATTGAAACGAATGCCAATCGTCAGCTTTTATGACATCCGCTCGCGTTAAATTTAACCTTTCAGAATGATTTTCTTAGAATTTCTTATTGATTCGTTAATTATTTATTATCAGATATGAATAAATAAATTATAATAAATAAATCAATAAATATGTTTATTTATTTATTTGTAATTTCCGCTTTTCAGAGCGTCTAATTATTAAACTAATAGGTTATTTTTTATAGGTTTGTGTAAATTTGCTTAATAAAAGTAATGTAAGGATATCGTGTCATGTGATATCATATCCATGCATGTACGTATATCTATATGTTTGTCTGTCTGTTAGTTCACTCACTAAAGCTAATATTCTGAAAATTTATAAATGTTTTACCGTATACCGTATAGTTTTATACCGTATAAAACGATACCATACTATAAACATTGATTTGGTGCATAAAATCTTTGTAAGCGTCAGTCACATACAAGGATGCAGAAATCTTAGGCGAAGCTGTAAATTACTCACCTTTTCGAGAAGATACGTTACCTTCGAAATGTACTCTCGGAATTTGAGGATGAACAAAAATTGCAGAAAATATCTTGCAGCTTTATCATAGAAAAAGTGAATTTTTTTAGTGAATGAAGTATTTATTTATGAAAGCGGTCGATTCTACTGATCAATAAACATATTCTAATGTGATCTGAACTAATCTTTTATTTAATTAATGGATAGGAAGTGTCTTATTGCAAATAAAGGGTGCCAATCATAATATTAGAGGCAGATGTTGATCAAGAGAATCGCTTAATTAAAGGTGTTATATTTTATAACACACTAATTGTGGCAAAATTATAACACAGCACTATGTAAGGTCAACGAAAATGTGTTAAAAAAACAGTTGCTCGTTATTCATTATTTATTAGTCATAGACTTAGTATTTTTTTTGCGTAATATAATTTTTGATGGTCACTTTTGGTGGTCACTGGTCAAATGGTCAGATGAGTGGAAAAAGAAGGTCGAATATCATGCTTTATTACGTTTCTTTAACTGTTAAGTAGTCACCTTTAATAATATTTTTGACTTATTTATTATGTTTAATAGTTGTATTTGTTAACTTTTATTAGCACTTTTTATTACGTCAACGCCGATTTTAACGAATAGGGGTACAATTTGTTATGTCCACATATACCTTTTGCAAAAATAATTATCTTAGAAGTGAATGATGAATTATAAAATGCTAATTTAAGAGACACTTTTTTTTTTCGCAACTGCACCTGTTTGAAATTTCTTAGCTGCACATATTCAAAATTTCACAGGTGCATATAATATCATAAAAAATTGACTGAGTCAATCAAAAGTTAGTTAATATTGAAATAGTGATCGATAAGGTCCTTCTTATGTAACCGACCGGTTGTGTATTTTCCTCAATTAAAAATGGTTCTTCTTATGTAACCGACCGGTTGTATATTTTCCCCAACTAAAAATGAATTCAGCTGCACTCATTTCTTTGCAGTAGGTACATAGCTTAGAAAATTTAATTTCCAATTGTAAGTTATGCATAGGATCGTCGATCCGATTGCTGTTGGATTTAAGCATTATGGGAGACATACGAAGTGTGCATAACCTTTGAATTTCGGTAATGGCCTATACCGATGATATTATGTATGTGTATGTATATGTGTTTGTCTGTCCAAAAGTTTCCCAAGAAGCATAAATGCTTCAGACGATTCAAAATGGTGGATACAATTTAGTCGAGGTGATACAGCTATGTCAATCTGACATTTGCGCCATTGATAAGAATCAGTGATAGAGAACAATGAATGAAAAATAGCATATAAAAGAGTCGTTACCAGTGTATTCTTAAACCTTTATCAGTGCAATGTAAAAAATGTTGAAATTTTTGATATTCAAACGATTATCGACAACGTTTAAAGGTCAGCGTTAACGTTTAATGAAAGCAAGAAGGGGTTTGGCGGATTGGCAATGTGTCTGATCGTTACGCCGAACAATGTTGGTTCTATCCCTTGCACAATGCGTGATTTCCAGATGTAAAACAATGAAGCTAATATGGGGACAATCCAGAAATAGAAATTACCATACATCATGGTTGAACTCTTATCCAATTTAATTTCCTCATTCAAAAGAAGTAAGTATTACTCGTATAGTCCACTCTTTCATTGCAATCTTCTTTGTTCTTCTAAGAATAAAAATTATTGTTATTTTTCTCTCTCCCTCTCTCTCCCTCTCTGTCCCTCTCTCTCCCTCTCTTCCTCCCTCTCTCTCTCAAAGATCTTATATCCACGAGTAAAATATTATGGGCCCTGATCCTTTTTCGTTGTCTATTCATACAATGATTTGTTGAGTGGCAATAATCCCTGTCAATATAACGGAAGCAGGTGTGCCGGTAGCATAGGTACAAGTTCAGGTTACTGTAGAATATATAAATGGTGGAGTACGGTTTCAGCAGCATAGATGTTTATTAGTAGAGGTAACTTATGGTGGTATAATATTTTCATCTTTGAAAGCTTAGTTTTTATCTTGTGATGTAAGATTGGATGTTCGATTTTATGATGTTTGATCAACAATTCCCAACCACGTGCTTGTTGATCGACATTTTGGAGTCACACCAGTAGATAGTCACTGTCTATGATAGTGCATGACGTCGTATGGCATTGCATCGATACGCTTTATTGGTGGATGCAGATTGACTTTCTTCTTTTTTCTTTTTTTTTCTTTTTTTCAAAATTTCATTATGGTAAATTTTTTATGAATTAGAATTTTTTTTCTATGGAATATTGGACAAAGTTTTTTCGCTTGTGGATTTTATTTTCGATGGCAATTACGATAAATGCTCGTAATTAATGGTGATTGACTTTTTCATTCAATAAACAGAAAAGAAAATATGCAAATTATTTTTGCAAATTTGTAAAATTAAATTATAAATTTGAACTTTAGTAATTTGAAAAATGAAAGTTTTTCATGCAAATTTCGGCTGGTAATTAATTGAATGAATCAGCATCAACCCTTTTTTTTTGCATTCACCTATCGTCCATAGTGCATTTTATCATGCATTATTTTAAAATGTTGCCTAAAAACATTTCCATCGAAAAATATATGAAATTGAAGGTTTTTTTCCGGAAACTTTACTTTTTTCCGGAAACTTTGCATTTTTTTCCAGAAACTTACTTTTTTCCAGAAACTTTACATTTTTTCTGGAAAAAACTTTACAAGTCATTTCCGTGATTCATTCCTTTCAGCAATACATTAGAATGCATATTTAATTTATAAAGATCGAAGAATCTATGCTTTGATTATTCGTTGTCTTAAAGCGTTGCGAAATTATATCGATTAGATATTCAAGCTGTTATTTGTATCTTTTTTTGATATGCGGAAGAAAACAAATATTTACAAAAGGTTAATCAGAATTGGTTTTGTCCCTTCCTTGCAAGCCGAAATGAGCTTTTTTTCTGTTTTCTCCACCCTCCCCTATCCTCCACCCTCCCCTATCCTCCACCCTCCCCTATCCTCCACCATCCCCTATCCTCCACTCGTCCTCCTCCTTCTTACCGCTCCCTCCCCTCCTCTTCCCCCCCCCCCTTTCCCCCAACATTACTTAATGGATGTTGTGCATTCGACGACCAGATACTCCTGTCGTATATGCTGCTTGTTTCGATTGTCTACGACTCTAAGCGAAGTAAACAGCTAAGTAAACATAGCTGAATGAGAGAGACGTAGAGAGAGAGAGAGAGAAAGAGAGAAGGAAATTAGTGAACGCGTATTGACGGGAAGGATGTATGCGACCCGATAGGGGGATGCCGCCTCCTCATTGCAGAATTTCTTGCGATCTGCATCATCGAATAGCTGCAATTTTATGTGTGAGCTGACGTCTTGTCTGTAATATTGTTGCAAAAGCTATTGATTTTAAGTTTAATATGAATTCAGGATGCTTGAAGGTGATACATCGAATGGTCGAAAATCCTTTCCCTCCCCCCCTCTCCTTCTATTCTACCCCCTTCCCTTTCAAATCAGGATCCATTTCGTAAATCCACGTATTCCCCCCATCCCCTTCCGAAAAAAAATAAAAATAAAAATAAAATACACAGGATAATGCTTTCATATTTGAATTGATTCAATTGTCGACAGAAATATTCCATTAAAAAAATTCGTCTTTTTTTAAAAACTAAACGATCGAAAATATTTGCATATTTTTTAATGGAAAATATTTGCATATTTTTCTTCACCTTCATATGATTGTAGTTACATGCGAAAATTATTGATCAAAAAATTACTTGTTGTATATTATATCCTATCATATTTTCACAAATTCAACTTCAGCGATTTCCCTCTCGAAATTACAGAACAAACAAATAGACACAAATATACCTACATATAGACACAACATCGATTTAATGCACTTTTGCATAATATATAAATATTTATGCGAATTTTTCAGTGATATAAAAATTGTGAGTTGTTTATTTTCTGTTCGTGTTAATCTGTTCTCTTGGAAATGCAATAATATGGGGTTTTCTGTTTATGCAGAAACAAAGTGTTGTGCTCTTCTTCTTTTTTTTTTTTTTCATAACTAAGGATGGTTTATCATGTTTTGCCGTACTATCGAGGGAGAAGTCTTTGATTAATAGAATTCGAGTATTTAATCCTTATTGGACTCATCGATCCGCTCATTATTCTATGCTCGATGTCTTAATGTGTGTGGCCATTTTAGGCACCACTGCTATGGTCATCGATCAGAGGCTGAGTTATTCACTTAAGTCATTTTGAATCATAAAGAGAGGCGACCTAATTTTATTTCTTTTTTTTCCGTTTAATTTACTTTGAAAATTTAGATAAATTTCTTCAAAAATAATGGGAAATTAAAAAAAAAAGTTGTTCCTCTGTATAAAATATAGCAGCTCCATTTTGATTGCAAGACAGTATCGCCATCTTACAAGGACGAATAGTTGGTAGGCAATTGTATGCCAATGCATCGGCATTGCAACAATCAATCAGTGTTGTTGACCTGCTTTTGATGAATCGTGTTGTAATCTTTATCTATCTATTTCCTTCTTTTGCATTTTTCTTTATGGTTAGGCAGATCTATAAAAGAAGCATATTAGCTTCAGATTCCTATCGTTTTTTTTTCTATAGTATCCCTAATTAATGAGGTAATACTAAATTTTTTCCAACGTTTGCTTTCGAAAGTGTTGTGACTGACAGCGGCGGCATAGAGAGGACCGAGTGTAGGTAGGCAGGGGGTAGGGGCCGATAACCATCTGTCGATGCAGATATGCAAGGGTATAAGCGAGAGAGAAAAAGTAGTTTATGGGGAGACCACCGTGGTTCCCAAACACGAATAGAACCAAAGATATCCAAACGGGCCAAGACCAGAATTGTATAGGCTCGAAGCTTGGATTTATACGAGCTCCAGATATCGACTGGGGAGGCATAAGAGCAAATAAGTCGATGAATGACATCATGTGAAGAACAATAAATGTGTTCAGTGCAATGTTAGATCATATCTTAGGTTGGCTCTTCGGTGTTATACCCAATAGAAACTCCTCACCTATACTCAAGAGTATTGGCATCACATTCAATGACAAATATGCGTCGTTCATTTTATCCTGGCAGCATCCGAACATCTACGGATAGCTTTTATATGCGATTCTATAATAGTTTTATCGTTCCACTTGTTAGATTTTATTTTTATGTGTGGTCTTTTTTTTAATTTTTCAACGAACAGTCAATGGGTCTGCGATAGTTATGCGTTCAATTTATGTTTTTAACTTAATTCTACACTTAGGCGACCTTTTATCATTATAGGTACCATTTCATTACTAATTAACTCCTCGATGCTCGTTTAACATCTGCCCATCTCGTAGACTATGATTTAGAAGGATGTCTCAAAAATATAAAAGGGGACGCATATTTTTAATAACTAAGAGGAGGAGGAAGAGTTTGTTTTTAATATACCCTTTTCTAGTCTCGAGAAAAGTCCATCTTCTAAAGTTTTTTCTTCTAGAAAAAAAAAGACTGCTTAGAGAAAAATTTTCCAATTTATAGTGAAACTTATTTGCGATCGCAATCCACAATTTTTTTGAGATATTCATTTTTATTAGGGAATTTTTATGAGGAACATTATTTCTTTTGCGTTATTTCTCGAATAGATTTCATTTTCTTCGTATATTTTAAATTTACTTATTATAATTTAATTTCAGTTATAGATTGAAATATATGGCTGAAGCACATAGTGTCGCTGCACTTTCTTTCACTCTAACACACGATGGTGTATCAGTATCATACGATCAAGAATTACTACGGGATATATGGCATGCATTCTCTAGAGCATACAAACGACGTCTTGCACGTTTCAAGGTAAATTTATTTATTTAATTCTGTACTATCAACTTCCATCTATCCATTCCCCCCTCCCTTCCTTCCTCCTTCCCTCTTCCACCTTTCCCCGCGTCCCCTCCTTCTTCACTTTTCCCTCTCCCTCCCCTTTCTTACCCAATGCTCCGTCAATTTTAACAGATGGTGGGTTTATGCGGATAGGGGAAATTTTTTTTGGCACGAAATTTTCGCTATTCTAAAATTACGATCTATTTTATTTATTTTTATTTTTTTTTATTGTTGTTTTAGTAATATATTCGGCGATTTATTAGACAAACAAGTTTTACACTTTCTAGTGGGTGGTCGCATCAAGGGACTTTATTCTTTGATCGTTGATTTTTTACACATAATGACGATACTCCACCTTGTTGACGTCTCACATATATAATAGTAGAGCGTAGTACAAACAATATTTTACCCATGAAGATAATAGAGATAAACATAGTATATGTGATGATTGAATGATTAAATCTCACGTATTTTCACCCTTATAATGTTAACACTTCTGTAAATGTGTATGTCTGTTTGTCTGTTTGTCTGTCTGTGTCGTGAATATGTCTGTCTGGGCATATTATCACCACTTTCAATGTGATAGCCTCAGAGGGCAGGTTTACCAAATCTGTTGTATTTAATCTGCATTCGCATTAACCTCCTATACCGACTTTGAAATTACTTCATAAGTACAAAGAGAATGTGGATATCTAGCAGTATTAAAATTTCGTTTTGAAAAAAGACCATTTTTGCAACCGGTCGAATAGAAAGAAACAGCTATGTCAATGACGAATTCGATTAAAGTACAACTTCACTATTGCAAACGTTTTTTTTTTTTGATTTGTCAGTGATTTATGAAACCGGTTGGTCCAAGGGCCGCAACGCTTTAAAAATAATGCATCATATGCAATTTCTTCTAGCACATTTTTCCACTTATTTGAACTTAAATGCTAATTTATAAGAAAAATTCGTAAAACATAAATATGGATATAAAATTTCACTCCTGAATTATAGACTTATTGCATGATTTTTTTTTTTTATTATTGAAGAAGAGTTTTTGATCTTCTTTTAGCAAAATAGAATTTCTTATTAGAGGAGACACTCCGTAGATCAACGAAATATTCCCTGAACTGATAGTTATTGATGAATTGAATTTGATGGAATAATGTTCGTATTCGAGTGAATATTTTTTTAAAATTAATGATTGTGATAAGGCTGCTCATCGCTTGAAGTCAGAAAAAATATAGTTATTTGTAAAATTTGAAAGAGCTTTTTTTGAGGAGAGAGAAGTGAGACCAAATTCTTTCTCAATTTTAGCTCGTATATATGTCCTTTAATATTTATTTATTTTCATTGTATTATTTCTATTGAAAGCAATATGCAAATTATTATTAGTGATAGTTAGGGCTCACATAATATCTGAAAAAAAAAGATCATTTTTTTTTGAAGTGAATAACGTTGGACTAGAATCGATGCTAAATTTATTTAGAAATAAGTAAAGTTGATTAAAAAAATTTGACTCGGAAATTAGGCATAATAAATCCATTACAATAAAAATAAATAAAACGAATCTAATTGATTTGAAATTTAAAGAATTTATAAGTTCCGCTTTAATTTCTTTTATTTTTGTGATCAAAATTGCCAAAATTCGATCCTGTTTCTTTCCATTGAACTTTCGAATGTTTTAATCGGTCTTTGGAGTTGCCTTATATGGGAGTCAAGTTTCTTTTACAATCGTATTTATTCGAATGTTATCTTTTCAGATATGTCTTATGATTGTATTTTTTTTAGAAGCAATAAAGTGGGTTTATATGATCATTGGTGCTTGAGAAATTAGATAATTGTTGATTCATTTGCTCAATTTTTAAGTGGTCATTTATTTATAGAACNAAATGGACGGCTTATAAGGGCAGTAAACCTTCATGGGTATATAAGGTACAGCTCATTGAGGTTTCTTTTATGTTGGTGTGATAGTCTTGTCTTGACTGATAGAAGTTCTTACTTTAAAAAAAAAGTCATATTTAAAGATGCAATTGAAAGTGATTTTAAAGTTTGTTGTTTAAAATGTTTGTTGTTTATTAACGTCGACGATACATCACAAAGTGCAAAAGTACACATTTTGATCGTTCTTTGAGTGAGGCGCTTATCAATGGCTTATGGTAATTTTGTTTACTATTCATCTGATTTCTAAAGATAATTTCTAGGGATTTTTATTTTTATTTTTTTCACAAAAGAATCAAAATTTGAAGGGATTTTCGTTCGATGTTTATAAATTCCATTCATTTATTTATCACAATATTATTGATTAAGTTGATTAGAGTAGGAAAAATATTTAGACTACCTTATGTGCCAAACTCCAATTTGTGAGTAAATTTTGAATTTACTTAATAATTTGCTAATATAGCGGGGGGAGGGGGGTAAATTTTTTATGCAAAACAACTTATTCATGTTGGTTTTTTTGAGTGAGTTTTTTATTTAATTTGTATAATAATTTTAATTTAATTTCATTTTATTTTTATTACATTTTATTTTTATTATTTTTATTTTTATTACTGCATTTCTTTGTTTATTAGTTATTTTCTTTTTTATTTATTTATTGGTTAATTAATTTTTTATTAATTAGTTGCATATTTTCATTTTCAGCGATGGTATTATATCGCAAATTTTATCAATATTGGTATGTGGTGCACTTATTTATTGAGAAATGGGCCATTTACGTCAAATTTGAGGTTGCTAAAATTTGTAATTTCAGATGGCACTCCATTTTATATCGAAGAGTGATCCGATGCTTCACTCATTTCAAGGAGCTTTGCCGCATTTACCTTTACCCAGCTTGGAAGAGACTCTTCAGAAGGTTTGTTTGTTTTTGTTTTTTTGCAGAGTTTTAAATTTCTCAATTAAAAGTCTATTTTGTAATTTTTTCATTAAGTTTTTTTCCCACAATGTTTGCAAATTATTTTTTACAAGTGAACAACTTGAATCTTTAAATGGAGCCAGTATATGATTTACTCGAGCGCTTTGATTTTAGTTACCTTTCGTTCGGTCTTTATATGATTGATTCTCGTCTTGGTCTAATTTAATGCTGCTTTCCTTTAAGGTTTTATGCCCTCCCCTCCCTCTCTCTTCCACAATCCTCCGGCCTCGTCTCTTTCTTTTTCATTTTCGTTTATAATCTTTAGTTGGTCATGTGAAATTAATTTCTTTCCTTTTCGGCCTCATATCGTCTCCTATCCTTTCTCGTCCCCCTCCCACCTCCATTTTTCTAAGTGACTGTAATACCTTTAGCAATTTGCAGCATTTACGATCAATGCGACCAATATGTACCGATGAAGAGTACAACGATTTGGTGGAGTTAACAGGTAAGTTTAGTAAAGGGATTGGTCGTCGTTTGCAACGATATTTAGTAATCAAATGGATACTTTCGATCAATTACATCACCGATTGGTGGGAAGAGTTTGTCTATCTACGACAACGATCACCAATTATGATTAATAGTAATTATTATGGATTCGATACACTTCGTGAGCATCCAACTCATTCACAATCAGCTCGAGCAGCTAATATCACCTATGCGGCACTTACCTTTAGACGTATGGTCGAGAGGCAACAAGTCAAACCGGTTCGCACACATTTAATAATTATTTATTTATTTATTTAATATGCTATAGAAAGCGTGGAATTTTTCTATTTACCTACATATGTATTATGCTATTCATTTTTTATTGTTCACTTACATATAAAGAGCTTCTCAACCAACGAATATGATGTGCCATTTAGTTTAGAGCTTATAGAAGTTGATAGAAATCCTTGAAGAGTTATAAGAAGTGGGAGAGGAAAATTGAGGAGTATAGTTAGCGAATTTATTCATCGATTTGTCACTTCAAATCCATACTCTTTAATACACGATCATTAAGAAAAGATTTTTTTGTTGATGATCTATCAATGATTCTATCAAATTCAAGAAATGTGACATTGCTGCATTTGTTATCTTAATATATGATCTCTTTCTTTGGTTCTGCATAAAGATATACATGCCAACTGTAGTTAAAAAAAGAGTGAAATAGAAACGTAGTTTAGATCATTTTAAAAATACTGCTTGAGGTGCTGTACTTACTGGTTTGAAAGTTGAGGAATGAGAAAGGGAAAGGGGCGGAGGTTGGACTGACCGATGCTGATCGATGAATCGGCAATATATTTGTATTTACATATGTGGGCGAGAGAGGTGCGACCTCACTGAATCGGGACAAGCCCTTAGAGTGGGGGCCTAAAATGAAGAAGCCATAGATGACTGTGGTATTAAATGTTTCGTCGCAATGCCTAGCACTCTTTTTTATTGGCTGATTTTTGTTGACGCTGTTCGATGAATGCTTCTAGTAGATGATTTGAGAATTGTGGAATGAATGAAAGATGTAATTACAAATTAGAGGTGAAGTTATGGTCATTGTTTTATCACCCGAAAAATTTTTAGTATTAAACTAGGCGGGTTGCGTTGGGTTCTCACTTGTGTTTATATTTACCGTTCAGAAGTTTAATTGTATTTTAACTAGGTTATTTAGTTGTTGGAGAAAGTAAAGTGATAAACGCAGATAAGACGGCGAGCCTTGTCAATCAATAATACTGAATACGTCAAAATGCGGGTCCCGAGTCAATAAGATTCCTTCTAGAAATAGGGTGGGGCTGTATTTAAAAGGAGACTGTCATTGACGGTGGTTTTTTTGTGTAATGATTTCTTATTTCATATTTTTCCACATACCTCTCATTAACCAGGGGGATTTTAGTTGATGAATTGAGCTTCTAAATTACCGTTGAAGTTTTACCTGCGATTTTAGAGGGCTGTAATTATGAGCGAATTACTTTATTACAGTTTGCAATCTCGCCACGAACAAAAGTACCGTTCTGTACGATGCAATACGAACGACTCTTTAATAGTTGTCGTGTTCCCGGTGAAGAATCCGATCAATTCCTTCATTGGGATGATTCAAAACATGTGGCGGTATTCAAAATTCTGGAATGGTTTTAATAAATGCGCGTTGCTAATTGTCACCATTTTGTTCGTACCCGTTCCTTAGTTTGCAATTTGATTTGTCCTTGATTTTTTTCAAGCTGTTCCCGTAATTATGAACCTTTCTGCACTGTTGGCCGCTTCATCGTTGTCGTTCGTCACCGATTTTTACCACTCCAACCACCTTACCACCATTGCACCACCTTTTCCCATCATTGATTCTAAATGTTGGTATTTGGCGAAAGTAGGTAGGTAAGCTTTAAAAAATTATGATTTTAATTATGATATTTGTTGCAGAATGAGTCGTCAAAATTGGATAGTTGGGCATGCAGTCTGCTGCATGGTAAGGCAAAGGATCGTTGGTTCGATAAATCGTTCAATTTCGTCGTTTACAAAAACGGAAGAATGGGTATCAACGCCGAACATTCATGGTATTATGCTTATAAATGTTTGCTTGTTTGTTTTCAAAGTGGGGGAAAGAAGGGAGAGGGGCATAAAACACCTAGGCGCATTGATGTTGTCAGTGGGTAAAAGCATAAATGAGGAGATGAAATCTCAAAAATTTTTATTTTTTATTTTGTTGTTGAGTTATTGGTGGGTTATTCTATCAAAAGAAAATTGAAAAATTCTTCCGACACAATTTTGATATTTTGATTCTTTTGCTGTCTTCTGCGATTCGTCGATTAGTTTTCTTCCAGAAAAATAAATTCACACATATGTGCCTAAATGCTGAATAATGAGAGCAACTATACGATAGGGCAATGTTTTTAAAATAGTAAAATTGGTTGTAGCCGTTAAGATTGTTATTTATAATAGTGAGAGTTATTTGTTCTACAGTCGTTTTCAAAAATGCTTTGAGCCCAGTATTGAACCACAGGTCCAGGTCTGTACTGTTGTGGGCAATCATATTTCTAGAATAGGAAGTTCAAGGCCCATATGCAAGTACAATGTTTTCTGTGGGCAGTTTTTGAATATATTATGGTTGTTTCTGTTTTCTTTTCTTTGATTTTTTTTCCCCTAAAAATTGTTCATCATAGAGTGGAGATCTATTTGTAGCTTAATGTTTTCGTTATGGTAACATAATGGGAGAAGGGATATTAATTGATCTTTTTTATTAGACTTTTGTTATTTTCCATTTAGTATATTTCGAGACTCTTTCGAACCTTGGGTTCGTTTCAGATGAATAGGTTGCTTAATGAAAACATCCCAACATCCTAATAGAATTACTTTTTTATGATGGGGGTACTAAAGAATAACACACTCTTTTAACACAGCTAATGCAAATGGAGCCATAATTTAAATAGCATAGAGAAAGTATAATTTAATGAGACAAAGAATATAATAGAGTCCAATTTGCGGCTGTAATGTTTAAGTATATTAGAAAATTGGAGTTTGTATAGGGGTGATGCTGCGATAATCGCGCATTTTATGGAATATTGTCTTATAACGGATCTGTGCCAACAAGGATATGACGATAAAGGAAATACGCTTGGTACACCTGTGCAACCTTCACGACCAGAAAGGTTGCGCTGGAATCTTGGTGACGAAGTTCAGGTAATTCTTGAGGAAATGCGAAAGTGGTTAGGCGGCTGTGTAGCTTTATTCAATTTGGTTAGTCTCTCTCTCTCTCACTTCCTTCACATCCTGCTGTCCTTTCGATATTACTACCAAGGGGGATTAGTTTCGTTGACTTAGAAGAAACAAAAGGAAGAGGAGGAAGGAGATAAAGGTGCAACTAAGAACTTTTTGTATTTTGAAGTTCTCATTTCTTCTAACGGTGGTTGAATTTTAGATGATAAGGAGAATTCTTTCTTCTTTGCTTTATCATTTCACAATAATTGAACGGTTTTTCCTTTTCCTATTCCTATCCTTTTTGATTTCGATTCCCTCCTCGTCCACGTCCACACAATCCATCCCTTTTTCAATATCCGATGGCGTCATGGAACACCTGAACACCTGTTAGTGTCGGATGAAGTTAGGATGTCGCCGGTAACAGGGCCGTTGTTAGCAGAGAGAAAATATATTTTTATTGAAGTTATGGGTGTAATGGTCTTTGATGCAGCGAATTACAGCGTTTTAGGTGAGAAATGAAAGCGAATAAAAATTCGTTATATTTTTGCTTATTTTGATGATTTTTATTAATTATTCAAAGATATTGTGAAAAGAAAGTAATTAATTTATGAAGTTCATGTTTCGATAAGTGATCGAGGTGTTTACTCAACCAATATGGACGATTTTTTTTCTTTTATATAAAGTAAAAAGTATTTCAGACCTCCTCCTCCCACTCTCCTTTCTCTTCCCTATTTCCATTCCTTCATTGAGAAAGTTGCTATTGCAGTGAATTTTATTTTTGTTCTTGATTATAGGCGGCAGTTCACAATAGTCTGTCGACGGCGACCGCACTCATTGAGGATGTCGAAATGGCACTCTTAGTGTGGACTGAATATGGTAAAGGATTGATAAAAAACCTTCGTGTATCACCGGATGCTTTCCTTCAGATGACGTTGCAATTAACATATTTCCGGGTATGGTTTAATTTCGTGGACACTACTGCGGAGAACGATGTCACCCTAGCAGCGAAAGGAGCTGAGCTGGTGCCCGACATTGCATACGCACCACTACCCTACTCTGCGTTCTCAGCACCCATCACAGAAACTCGAAAATTTGTGATAGGTGCAATTTTTTCCCATCGTTCAACTCAGAATGTCAAATAATGTCCCCTTGCAATATGTCAGCTTAATTGAAAGAGAGGAAGTGGAATTACTGGATGGGCGATCTGTGACGCGGTACTCAACGATTGCAGAGAATGATGGCCCATCCAGCAAGTGTACTTCGCCTCGTTCAATTAAGCTGAAAGTTTGCAAGGGGGCATTATTTGATGCTGTGAGTTGGATGATAGCAAAATTTGCATTTTTCAAGTTTTTGTGATGGGCGTTAGTATTCTCTTGTAGGGCGCAGAATACGGTGGTGGTGTGTACGTAATGTGGGGCATAAGCTCAACACCGTTCGCGGTTCGCAACCGGAGTGCCATCATTCTCTGCAATTGTGCCAAATTCATTTACGGTTTTTCGCCCAAGTTGAGGTTACTTTCAAATAATTAGGGAAGGGGTGAGAACGTGCTGGTGCATTGTATCATGAGGCGATGGATTTTTAATATATATAAGGCCTAGATAGAAGGCAGCGAAGAAATAAGGGGAGAGTGCTTAATATCATACGAACCGGAATAAAATCCTAGTAATTTTGAGTTTTCCGGATAACTCCAGGGGTTTTATCCAAATTATATGATTAACCTTACACAGTATAATGTAAGCCGGAGTATTACGTAGAGGATTGATTACTTTTTATTTACCAGTGAAAACGGGATTGATTGGCGAAACCACTGATGCATTCTTTTGGAACCTGACTACTTGATGATTTTATCCATTGTACAAGCATCCAATGTTCACAAACCTGTTTCTTTTCCTTTCTCCATCTGTTTGCAGACTCTGTCCCCTACATTACTTGTGTCTGAAGGGTTCAGGCAGTTGTATTTTGCTTTAGAGAATTCTACCTGCTACTGATGTCCCTCTTTATTTTTTTATTGTTGAACTTTATTGTTTTGGCATTATTGGGCAGCACTAGGTCGAGATTATACACGAGGTGATTGCAGAATCAAGGCAGGTTCGCATTAACCTATGAAGCTGCCATGACGCGGCTGTATAGAGAAGGCCGTACCGAAACGGTTCGCTCGTGCACAGTGGAGAGTTGTGATTTCGTGCGTGCTATGCTCGATCCTAAACAGACGGTAAGCATTTCTCACGCTTTTCATCGATATACGAATTATACATTAACGTTAATTGGAGAACCTGATGTCAGTGTGAAGAGTGTCAAATATTACCTGACGTCGGTATAGAGAATATGAAGCATATGCTACTAAAAAATGATTATGAAGAGGATAAAAACGTTCGGAATTGGTGAATCCGAACTCAAGACATCGAAGTTACCGCCAGTGCTACTAACTTAGCAGCTGCAAAAAAAATTTTTGGTTGTTGTGTTCACTAAATTTAAAAAAAGTTGGATTAAGTGGATGCATATCGATTCAGCAGAAAATGACATATTGATTATTATAGACATTAACGAGTAATATATGCCGGCTATTAACGTTGCAAGTGTTCGATTGCTAAAGCGTTTCCAATAGATGAGCATTGTTTTTCATTGTTTTCATTTCAGTGGATTGAATGATAAGACGTAGAGGAAGGATATTGGAAGGGAATTGGCTTCCTTTATGATTGATTAGATAAGATTTTGACTCCGTTTAGCAACTTTCTTTTATTCGACTAGCACCTGTTAGACTTGCCCACCTGTCACTCTTTTCAACATATCCCACTAAGTTAGCTGCAAAAAGCAAGAAGAAAATGGAGTCATCGTGAGCCAAGAAATGACGTCCGTAATGTATTGTATTATTTGTACATTTCAAGTGCACAAGCACAACAAATTTGCACATTGCACACAAATACACACGCATTTTCACGTTTCAAATACACACACACAACAAACGCGCCTTCGGCGCTCGCATAGACAGAAGACAAAGCTCTACACAACAGACTCGCATCTTACTTGTGGTCTTCTGCATAGTACGGATGGTTTAGTAGTTCTTTAAGTATGGTAGTAAATTTCAGCGAGAAGAACGTTGCCGATTATTGCGTAAGGCAAGCGAACGTCATCAGGAATTATATCGGGCAGCGATGTGTGGCAAAGGCGTTGATCGACACTTATTTGCTTTGTAAGTGTAGCTATGTTTAAAGTGTTGTAAGTAACGAGAGAGTATGATATTATTACTCGTATTACCCGTCTTTTCAAGAGGAGAAAAGGAGGAAAGGAGAGAAGAGTAGAGACGAAGGAAGCCTATTTTGTCCAAAATGGGCAAAAGTGGGTATGGAATGAAAAAATGTCCACGATATGATAGGAATCAATGAGTGTGTGATGTTGAGGGGTTAATATATCAAAGAACGGTCGCTGACGTATTATATGGCGAATTGACTCTGTGTGGGCCTTTCTGAAAAGAGCATAACGGATCTTTTTAGTCGAAAGCAATGTTGTACGATGTTTGTCTTTGTGTTTTCCTTAGCAATGTTGTACGACACTTTATATGCGGTCCAAAACATTGAATTTCATAGCTTGAAGTATATTTGATGTAGCTTATCTATATTAATCTCTTGTTCTTCTCTTAATTTCTGTAGCCCACTTTCATTTTGAGAGCTTCAAAAGAATTCGGATCCAACGATTCACTGCAGACCAATGATTTAAAAACTTTTGCAATGGTCCATTAGTAGGATTATTGCAGTTAGTGAGACTGGAGACGAATTAAAGCTTTTTTTGATTGCAGGTATGTTGTGAAACGCTATCTGGAGGAGGAATCACCATTTCTAGACAAAATATTCCCACCAACATATCTTCTGTCAACTAGTCAAACACCGCTGAATCAATGTACAGAAGAAGCGAAGTGTATGACACCGCAACAGAAGGCAAATTTTGTGAGTGCGGGTGGTGGTTTCGGACCCGTAGCGGATGAAGGCTATGGTGTATCATATAACATCGCTGGTGAACATCAAATTTCATTCCACATTTCGTCGAAGAAATCTGCGAAGAACACGGTCAGTAACAACAACATAATTTGTAGGATCTTAAGGAGAGGGGACGGTAGATAAGTAGGATTTACTGAATTGTAGTAGGATTTCAAGCTGTTTGAATTACGCGACTGTCCTATCCTATTTTCGGCCCAAATGGGGGAACAGTTAATCCTCTATCCATGGGAGGGCAAAGAAAGAGGGGATCATTTGCACTCCTTGACGTTAAAAAAAGGAGATAGGGTATCGCTATACGCTAATTACAGGCTAATAAGCCTTGACGTTCTATAACTTAGGGAAGTCGGATCTTTTATCATCTGATTGGCATGTTCTAAGAGTAACATTTTAGCATTTATTGCTAATTAGCGTAAAGTTTTTTGGAAGTTTATAAAATTTCCATGTTCAAGTTTTAGTGATCGATTCATACGAACCAACGAAGCTGTAATGATGAAATTTCAGAGGTACAACCTGTACCTTGAGGTCTTATCAAACTCAGTTTTCTTTTCATTTTTCATATTTTTTGTTGGGCGTTAAAGGTGCCATGAAAATTTCATATGCAAATTTTTGCACAGTCTGCCTAGTTTGGCGGGGAACGGAATTTTTGGATAGGGTATGCGTGAAACTTTGTGGATTGGGTCGATTGAGAGGGGGATTGCTGTACACTTTTCCACTGCTTTATGAAACATTGACGCGAATCGTTGGTCTGTTCGGCCATATTCCGGGAGCGGATTATATGTGAGATGCTTATTTTTTGAGTACCTGAGCGTTTATTAATAGCATCTGAAAAAGCGCATATCGTATCAGAAGTCTGAAGAAATTCTTCGCTTATTTCTTTTAAGCCAAAGTTCTTTGGTTTCAGAGCTCGGTGGGATTTCGTAACGATCTAGTGAAAAGTCTTCGCGAGATGCGTGCTCTGTTCGTCGATGAAATACGCAATGCTAATAATTTCGAAGTTGTGGAGGGCGCTTTGTAAACGGAGGTTTTGTTTTGAAAACCTTTTTTTTAGTTTTGATGTAACGGTGGGACTCGGATATATGCTGAAGAAAAGTTTCCAAGAGGTAAATCCATATATGCATGTATAGCGATCGGCTGAAGGAGGTACAGAGGCTTATAGAGAGTGATGCGTCGATGGCCAAAAATTGGGATTCGTTTTCAATCGATTGTTTCTCATAGTCGTTTTTTTGAATGTTCATGAGTGATATGTGATCTGCGTTAGCGATTGAAAACACTCCTTATAATGTCACAAATATTAGTGAACGGTAAGATGGCGAATGCAGTGGAGCCGCCCATATCAACCATAAGCCGTTGGATTGATGGAGAGTGAATCCATGTACTACAGTGCTATACGGAAGCATTGATGCGCCTTTGTGATTGTGATTACAGAGCTTTTACTGCTATATTGCATTAGATTTGTGTCGACATGACCTTATATGCATGACTTTGAGAGTGGATCATTTACGAAGCACCGTTTTATACATTATCCTATCCATGTTATTCTCTGAGATTTGTAGCCATCTGTTGGGAATGGAGGGGAAGGGGGGGGGAGGATGGAAAACTAAGCTCTATTACAATTTTGATCTATTTTCTTGACAAGAGTGAAGTAGAAAGACGGGAAGTTCCACAAAAACAGTTTGCACCAGCGGTGCTTAAGTTGTACAGTATTTGTCGATAATTTGCATTCACTATTCGGCTAGCCGATTGTGCTTCCTTCGAAATTAAAATATAAGGTTGACGTTTTCAATTTCACAACTTCGTTCTTAAAATATGATTGCGATTTTCCATGAAGACATGGTATCAGACATGGAGACTGCCAACAAACAATGAAGCTATTATCGACTCGTATAGAATAGAATGATAAAAGTCGTTCAAACAATGTATATCGCCAATTTTATGTATAGCACGGTTGTAGAATGGACATCGGTCAAACATTATGCATCAGCGATTTTTGTTCTCAAAGAAAGTAGAACACACGGAAAAGTAGAACTGTTATGAACACTATGAACACCTTGTAGATGCTATGACACACCCCTATCCAATTATATTATTATGAGATTATCATCGACCTTTTTTCCCATTCTGCTTTGTTTTCTTTTTTTTTTCTGCTTTATTTTTGTTTGTTTTGATTTTTCGCTTAGTGTTTTGCTTTTATCGATCGCATATTTTAGCGACATTTTTGATGATTAATGTTTTTTAAATGAACTGTAATACTGTTGAACTTAGTTTCTTTTAAAAAAAAATATAAATGTGGCTTCTAAAAAAGCTAAAAAAGAAAGCTTTTTATGGAAACGTCGACAAATTTTTGGAAGAAAAACAAGTAACTTTATCTGTAGAGTTGTCCTTGGAATGTAGTGATATTTGAATATACAATATTAATGGACCATCATCGCTTAGGTGAGTAGTGACCAATTTTATGGGCAATAGTCTAGGTGGAAATGATGCCACTTGGATAGTAATATGAACCGATGTTGAATAAAACCATCTCCTGACTTAAAAATCTGCAAGATTTCACATAGATTTCCTAGCACTCCAATTTAAGCGGCAGTCGAAGAGAAAGAAGAAAGGGGTGGGGAGAGGGTCCATCTTCACAAGCTCTTTATTCCAAATATTTGGGTGTTTACGTATGTGCTTACTCGAATTTTTGGACGCATTTTGGACCTATTTTGTCAATAAGCCATAGCGTAATGTTTGGATTGTTGTCGAAATGCCTATGGCTTCGAACAGATGGATGCAGAGTCGAAACCTCATATAGGATCAATTTCCAGGCGGACCCATATCAAAAGAAGTATGGAGGGAGGGAGAGGGAGGGGAGGCCGTTCACAAATTTGGGGTCTCCTTCGACTTTACGGACGAGTCATGAAAGACATCTTTCCAGTTAAAAGAAAGCAAAAAACCGACGCGGATATTGTCATTAGATTCTAAAAAATTGCGAAGTTTAAAGCTGTGGAAGTTCGCTTCAAGTGAAAAAATTTTCATTGAGCGAACTGAAATGGAATCAACACTTCAATGCTTACTCATATGCAACTAGCAACAACCGTATAAAGCATTAACCGTAAAAATAAGGCAAAAATGATCTCAACTTTTGTTAATGGAAGAAGAAGACAAACATCTATAAGAATATGAGGTATCGCAATCTTACAGCCTAAAATATTGCAACATGCCTTCGATTGATCTCATTTTCACTTTTAATCTTAGTCAATGTTGAAATGTAGGGAGACCGTCATTCCATCATAGTGGAAAAAGGTTGAAGAACACAACAAGTACAAGATCGATTAGCCCAAGAAATTAAGGATATATTTCAAACCCAGCAAAGAAGAACGTCAAAGATCAAGAAAAATAGGCCTTTCCCAGGAACTCGAACATACCCATGCAAAATTCCTAGTCTAGTACCCCATTAGAATTTTCTCGTTCCTCGTCGCATTACGATACAACACTGGAAGAATGATCACTAAAAATTCCCCTCCTCTTCTCCATAAACCTAAAATGTCCTCCTCTCTATAGGGCGATTACTCACCATATCCGGTTACAAAAAAGTCTCTTGCCTTCTGTGTCACAATGTGTTCAAATTAAATTAAATGCAACTATAATAAGTGCAATGACAATTAAAGAAGAAAGACAAGATGGAAGCAGTGGAATGAGAAATGCAATAAGCAGAGTGTGAAAAACAATCCACTAAGGGTAAATGCAATTATTTCTAATACGCATGATCCAATCGAAACGACTAATATAGTTCGAAAAACTTTCGCCACAAACATGTAATTTGTTGCGTTGATAAGGTAACGAAAAAGAATAACACCATCTTTAAATGAGCGTTTCGCACCTACTCTCACCTTCGAATCCTCAAATATAGCGAAGTGATATACACTTGTATCCAAAGATATGCATAAATAAAATGGCCACGAGCTGCTCTTCTATTTGATTTCAATAGCCACATTTTTCTTTGCCATTGAACAAGCTGCTGACCAATGGTCACTCTTGGCTATTTTGTTCTTTTGCTCTCCTTTTCAACACTCCCTCTTTTCCTTTCCACCCATAGAAGTGTCACCTCTTCACGAAAAAAACATCACTCAATCGAATGTGATACCTGTCCCATCATCTCCAAGAAATTGGCCATTTCATCGTTCGTCAATTCTGACTGTGCCATGACACGAATACTGCAAATAATTAAGTGTAAATGAAAACATACCTTATTAAACAAATTTCTAGAAAGAAATTAATTTTAAATATAAGAATTATTGCATTTTAAATTAATATAGTTCGAATGTGAAGGATAAGTATCTATCCCTACGAAGGATAAGTAACAGGTAGTAGCAAAGCGGATCAGGACATCTAATCCATGACCTGTTCTTACTCCCAGCAATATTGAAATAAGATATGAACAATTATTGAAATACCATCAAACTTTGAATAACAGCAAGGACTTTTTGTTAATTTACTTACACCCCGGCTTTAAAATCTTCAAAAAACACAATAAGGCATCAAAGAACCGTAATCTCAAATGCCCATAAGCTAAGAAGTACATAAATTCCAGTTAAACGGTGTTCCGTTTCTGGATCTTGGAACTTGCCTTTTTTTCAAAATTCTATAAAATATTTCTGAAACTACTGGTGACGATTTTCCTCCTCTTTCTGAAATACCAGACTGCAACGTGCAACTCTGCGTCACCATCAGCTGTTTCCCCTGCTTCCTTTCCAACCACTCTTACATTCTATGCTCTCTTAGTCGCCCAACAATACTCCAACTTTTTATTTAAAAAAACCGCCCCACACAATTGTGACATATGCCAAATCATCATCAAGAAATCCGCCATTTCATTTTCGGTGAATGTAAACATTCATCTCATCATATTCCATTCGCATCAATTCCATGACACTCCACCAACTTAGCCGGTGCACGTTAATCCCATCCTACACTTTGCTAATTTCAATTCACCTGGAACCTTCTCTAATTCAACTTGGCTAGATCTACATACAATCTATTCGATTCCTCTATCAAATAATTGCAAAAAAATTGAAGTTGAATTCGATTTTTTGAAAATCCCACCGCTGAAAATTTCCTAGAAGACTGATAACCACCATAACTAAAATTTAAGTTATAATGGGAAATAAAAAAAGGATATAGTTGTAAAGAAATAAAGGAATTAAAAAAGAATGTTGAAAAATTACGTTGGACGAATTGGAAACATCTCTTCCCTTTCCAGATAGCGAGCACGCGTCAGCACAATCGATTTTTCGAACATCTGAAAGTTACGCTTGTAACAACGACTAAGAAACTGAATAAATAAAGAAAATATTAGGACCAAGAACAAGTACACCTATATGCATATCAACGCAGAAATTCGCACAATTGCTGCAATCTTGTTATGTGTGACCAAGACCTTTAGCTTTTATGTTTAAATCAACGTTCTTCACCGCCGTAGCAGCTATAATTCCTTTCTCTATAAAATGAACCACCATTCTATAAACGGGAATCATATAACAGAGTGAAATCATATAACAGAGTGAATAAACTGCCGGTACACTAATGCTCCGAAAAAATTTTCGAATAAACTCATGACAAAGTACAACCTGACCAGCTCCAAAATGCAAACTTGAGTATTTTTAATTGTTTGAGAAATTCCTCTGAATTTCGTGGTCGATTGTGAAAATGGCTGGATGAGATCACTTCAAGGTATACACTGTACACTGTAATTTTATACTTTTAGCTGCAATGTTCTTCTAGTTGAAACTACCGGAAATTCTATAGACAACAGACAGACACAGATATACATATGCATGGAAACGACTTAAAAAAAAACAACCATCTAAAAAGACCTCCGAGCAACTTACATTTTCAACAAGACGATCGAGTTTCGTTTCCACAACTTTTCTATCGCCATCTCGATAGGAGATATGTTGAATAGGACTCAATTCAAAACCAATCAATTCAAATTTCGTCCCCTCCAATGCCTTCAGTAGTCCCATATGTAACATCTTGCAATTGTCACGTAGACGTTGAAAACGCTCCGGTTCAGAATCCATTATACGTAAACCTTCACCTATAATAAAACTATTATTCGAAGCAAATAGACTCCAAATTTTAAAAAAAATAGATATAGAACGAGAGACAAAAACTCATTTATTATATGGATAGCAAATTGGAAGCAGTGGCACGAATCTCATCCATACAGTAATAATTACTACGTCAGCAGTAATATTAATGCAAGAATGAAAATAAAGAAAATTCAGCGCCATCATCGTCCAACCATAAACTTTATCATGCAACGCTAAAGAAAACGCCCGAAATTTTTAACCGTCCATTTCAACTAATGAAATTTAATGGGAATATCCAATTACATGTCTGTTCTATTCTACTCTATACTAGACAGAAATCACAAGCACTTTTACCATCTCGTCAAAGTTATCTGACCAACAAATCGATGAGTGTGTGTCATTTTTTCATTAAAAGGTGACATATTCTGTGCATAATATGTCGATTCTTTTTGATGGGGGTAGGTGTAGCATAAGTGAGCTAAGTCTCTACATATGTCATTTTCATAATTAAGAGTTTCGAGGCTTCGGAAACCTCAATGATTCGAGTAGGAGATGTGTACGTGGTATCAAATGAGAGTATGAATTGAGCTCTATCCAGTGAGCGCAATTACCGGTCGGGAAGCGTAAAAGGTGTAGTGTAAAATGAGTGTATATTTTTCCTCTACAAATAATTAGATGATGAAAGTTGCTTCGCCTTTGATCATTAAATGGCGCAGTCGGTTGAGCATCCGGTTGGGAACAAGAATAATGGCAAGAGGGGGAAGGGGGGGAACTCGGTCCCGCCTGGGGCGTGAGCATGCGGCCTGTATTTGCTTTTGTACGTGCTATTGAGGGAGGGGAGGGGCTTGCCTTATTCGATTCGCTGTGGCATGTGCGTGTGGTATGTGCTGTGTGGGGGAGGGGGGGAGGGTGTGTGCGTATATCCGTATATGTGGCTGTGTGCCTGTATACGTTTGTGGTACGCATGTGTATGGGCGACGGAGCGCGGTCTGTGATGTGTGTGTGTGTGTGTGTGATGACGGCGTGCAGTCGTGTTTCTGATTGTTAGTGGCACAGAGGATGGCGAACCACCCTATCAGAGCTCAAAGCAGTGGGTTTGATGAAAAAGGAGCATTGTGGATCATGACGTCAACAAGACCGCCAAAGACTGCCGCCCCCTTGTGCCTCAATTTCCTTCTGTCTTTGCGAGCGCCGGAGGCGCTAGTCTGTTGTGTATTACTTCGTCTTCTGTCAATGCGAGCGAGGAAGGCGCAAGCCTGTTGTAATGCATTTTCGTCGCCGTTCTGGCGAGCGCCTAAGGCTCGGAACGCCAGCAGCTGTTTCGCGTGCTGTTCTGGCGAGCGCCGCCAGCGCCAGCTTCTTATAATGCGCTCTCCCTGCTGTTTTGGGTACCACAGAAGGCGCCAGTCCCATTTGATGTACTTTCGCCGCAGTTCTGGCGAGCGCGCAAAGCGAGAGCCTGCTGCGAAGCGTTTTCATCGCCGTTTCGGCGGGCGGTTGAGGCGCGAATCGCCAGGACATATTCCGGGCGCTGCTTCGGCAAGCGCCGATGGCGCAAGTCTGTTATGATGCATTTTCGTCGTTGCTTTGGCTGGCACCGAATGTGCAATCCTATTTCGAGACATACCCTTCACTGCTTTCGCGAGCGCCGTGGGCGCGGGCACCTCAAAGTGCGATTTCATCCCTGCTTTGGCGAGCATCGAAGGCTCCACCCTCCATGATGCATCTCCGAGGCTCCTTTGGCGAGTACCGCGGGCGCCAGCCTTTTTTAGCGCACTTTCGATGCATTTTTAGAGAGCGCCTAGGGCGCCAGCCTATTATGATGTATTTTTGTCAGATATTCGACGAGTGCCGAAGTCGCCAACCTCCTTGATGCATTTTCGTCGCAGTTCTGGCGGGCGCCGCGGGCGCGAGTGCCCTAAAATGTGATAACATCGCCGCCTCGGCGAGTGCCGAAGGCTTGAGCTTGCCATGATGCATTTTCGATGCTTTTTTGGCGAGCGCCCTGGAATTCAGCGTTTTTTGGCGTACTTCCAGCGCATTTCCGGCGAGCGCCGATGGCGGAAACCTGTTATGATGTAATTTTGCCCCACTTTCGCCGAGCGCCTTGGGCGCTAGCCCCTTTTGGTGTACTTCGGATCCATTTTTGGCGAACGCCGAAGCGCCATCCCGTTATCAGGTGCTTTCGTGGCAGTATTGGCGAGCGCGGAAGCTGCTGTCCTGCGACGATGTTTTCGCCGCTTTTTTGGCGAGCGCCGTGGCGCTGGTCTTTTTTGGCGTAGTTCCGATGCATTTTTGGCGAACGCCGAAGCGCCAACCGTTATGAGGTGCTTTAGTAGCAGTATTGGTCAGCGCCGAAGGCGCGAGTCCCCTATAATGTAGTTTCAACATTGCTTCGGTGAGCGCCGTGGACGCCAGACCTTTTTGGCGTCCTCCCGAGGGATTTTTGGCAGAAGCCAAAGCGCCAGATCGCTATGAGGTATTTTCGTTGCAGTTTTGACGAGCGTCGCGGGCGCCAGCCTGTTACGGTGTTTTCGGGCCGCTGTTTCGGCAGCGCTAAAGGCGCAAGCCTATTCCGAGGCATATCGATGGCTGTTTTGGCGAAGGCCTAAGGCGCCAGGTTGCTGTGATGCATTCTCGTCGCAGTATTGGCGAGCGCCGAAGGCGCGAGTCCCTTATAATGCACTTTCTGCGCTGCTTTGGCGAGCGCCGAAGCTGCTGGCCTGCGACGATGTTTTCGGCGCTCTTTCGGCGAACGCCGTAGGCGCTGGCCCTTTTTGCCGTCCTTCCGATAGATTTTAGCGAACGCCGAAGCGGCAGCTCGTTATGAGGTGCTTTCGCAGCAATAGTGGCGAGCAACCGAGGCGCGAGCCCTGAATAATGTAGTTTCTGCGCTGCTTCGGCGAGCGCCGTGGGCGCCAGCCTGTTACGGTGTTTTGGGGCCGCTGTTTCGGCAGCGCTAAAGGCGAAAGCGTATTTCGAGGCACATCGTTCGGTGTTTAATGTTGCTTCTGCGCTGCTTTAGCAAGCGCCGAAGCTGCTGGCCTGCGACGATGTTTTCGGCGCTCTTTTGGCGAGCGCCGTGGGCGCTAGACCCTTTTGGCCTACTTCCGATTTATTTTTGGCGAACGCCGAAGCGCCGTCTCGTTTTGAGGTGCTTTAGTAGGAGTACTGGTGAGCGCCGGAGGCGAGAGCCCCCTATAATGTAGTTTCTGCGCTGCTTTGGTGAGCGCCGTGGGCGCTAGCCCTTTTTGGTCTTCTTCAGATGCATTTTTGGCGGACGCCGAAGTGACGGATCGCTTTGAGGTATTTTCGTTGCAGTTTTGGCAAGCGCCGTGGGCGCCAGCGTGTCACGGTGTTTTCGGGCCGCTGTTTCGGCAGAGCTAAAAGCGAAAGCCTATGTCGAGGCATATCGATGGCTGTTTTGGCGAGGGCCTAAAGCGCCAGGTTGCTGTGATGCATTCTCTTTGCAGTTTTGGCGAGCGACCGAGGCGCGAAAGCCCTACAATGCAGTTGCTGCGCTGCTTCGGCAAGCGCCGTGGGTGCTAGCCCTTTTTGGCGTACTTACGATGGATTTTTAGCAAACGTCGAAGCGCCAGCTCGTTAAAAGGTGTTTTGGTAGGAGTATTGGGGAACGGAGAATGCGCGAGCCCCTATAACGTAGTTTCTGCACTGCTCTGGCGAGCGCCGTGGTCGCCAGCCTGTTACGGTGTTTTCGGGCCGCTGTTTCAGGCCTGCGACGATGTTTTTGCCGCTCTTTTGGCGAGCGCCGTGGGCGCTGGCCCTTTTTGGTGTTCTTCGGATGCGTTTTTGAAAGCGCCTATGGCGCCAGCCTGTTACGATGTATTTTCGCCGCTCTTTTGGCGAGCGCCGTAGGCACCGGCCTTTTTTAACGCAACCCCGCTGTATTTTTGATGAGCGCCGAGGGCGCCAACCTTTCATGGTGTTTTTCGACCGCTGGTGTGGCAGGCGCTAAAGGGGAAGCCTATTTCGAGACATATCTATCACTGCTTTGGTGAGCACCGCGGCGCGAGCACCTCAAAGTGTTGCCTCGTTGTTGCATTGTGAGCGCCGAAGGCGCCAGGTCACTATGGTGTATTTTCTTCGCTCTTTTCCCGAGCGCGGCGGGTGCCGACCTGTTATGATGTATTTACATCGGATTTTTGACGAGCGCCGAAGGCGCGAGCACCTTAAAATGTAGTTCCATCGCTGCTCCAGCGAGCGCCAAAAGCACCAGCATGCTGTGCTTTGTAGCCGTTGCTTTGGCATGAAAACAACCACCGATATGCCTCGAGAGAGGTTAAAGCCTATCTCGAAGCACATGGATCGCTGTTTTGGCGAGCACCGAAGGCACCAGCCCGTGCTTATGCATTTTTGCCGCTCTTTGGCGAGCGCCGTGGGCACCAGACTTCCTTAGCGCAATTCCGATGCATTTTTGGCGAGTGCCGAAGGCGCTATTCCCTCTGAATGTTGTTTCACCGCTGCTTCGGCGAGCATCGAAGGCACCAGCTTCTTATGGTGTTTTTTGGCCGCTGCTGCGGCAGACGCTAAAAGCGAAAGCCTATTTCGAAACATAACGATCGCTGCTTCGGCGAGCGCTGAAGGCGCCAGCCTGTAATGATATATTCTCGCCCCGTTTTTGGTGAGCGCCTGAGACGCGGACTTCCAGCAGTTATTCCGGTTGTTGTTTTAGGTAGCGCCGCAGGCACCGCCTCCTAATGTACCTTCATCGCAGACTGGGCGAGTGGCGAAGGCGCCAGAATGTTGTGACGTGTTTCTGTGGCTGTCTTGGCAAGCGCCGCGGGCGCCTGCTCAATATGTATTTTCGCAGCGTTTTTGGCGAGCGCCGAGGCCGCAAGCCTCTGATGACGTGTCCTCGATGCTGACACGGCGAGCGTCGCCGGAGCCAGTCCTATAACGTACTTACGCAGCTGCTTCGGTGAGTACCGATGGCGCCTCCCACTTATGATGTACTTTCGCAGCATTTTTGGCGGGCACCAGAGGCGCCATTCGGTTATGACGTGTTTTCGCCGCTGCTCTAGCGAGCAACGAAGGCGCCGGCCTGTCCGGCCCCCTCTGGCGCTCACGGCCAGCACTCATTTCGGGCGCGTTTTCGGCGAGCGCCGCGGGTGCCATCCTATTATGTATTTTCGCTGCATTTTTGGCAAACGCCGAAACAGCCAACCAGTTATGGCGCGCTTTCGCCGCTGTTCCGGCGAGCGCCCAAGGTGCGAACAGCCAAAACTTATTTTGGCCCCTGTTTCGGCGCTCGCCAGCACCAACACCTCACAATGCGCCCCCTCTGCTATGTTGAGGAGCGCCGAAGGCGCTAGTCTGTTATGATGTATTCCTGGCACATTTATGGAGAGCGTCGAAGGCGCCGAAGGCACCGAACTTTTATGAGGTACTTTCGCCGCAGTTTCGGCGGGCGCCCAAAGCGCGAGCACCTTAAAATGTATTCCCACCGCTGCTTTGGCGAGCGCCCAAAGCGCCAGGTTGTTGTGATGCATTTTCGTGGCAGTACTGGCGAGCGCCGAAGGCGCCAACCTGTTATGGGGTACTTTCGTCGCAGTCTTTGCGAGTGCCGAGGGCTTGTCATTGTGTTTTCGCCGCTGCTTTTGCGACTGCCGAAGGCACTCGCGAAAGCAGCGGCGAAAACGCGGCCCACCAGCATTCACTCCGATTGCCGTTTTGGCGAACGCCGTGGGCGCGGGCCCCTTGTCTGAGGCTATCGCCGCGGTTTTGGCCAGCGCCGAAGACGCCATCTTGTTCCGCTACATATCGCCTGTTGTTTTGGGAGGCGCCATAGGCGCGATTTCTTAATGATACATTCTTGCTGCATTTCCGACTAACATCACGGGCGCGAGCCCCTTATAATGTAGTTTCGTCGCTGCTTTAGCCGGCGCCGAGGGCGCCAGCCCGTTATGATGTATTTTCTCTGCATTTGTGGCGAGCGCCGAAGGCGCCAGCCTGTCGTGATATATTTTCATTGCATTCTTGGTAAGCGTCGAAAGTGCCACCCTGTTTCGATGCATATCGGCTGCTGCTTTGGCGGACGCCAAAGGCGCGTTTGCCAGCGCTTACCTCGGCTGCTGTTTTGGTGAGCGCCGCGGATCCCAGCCTCTTGGCGGGGCCGAATGTGATGACGTGTTTTCGTCGCTGTTTTGGCGAGCGACTAAGGTGCAGACCGCCAGCACTTATTCCTGGTGCTGTTTTTGCGTACGC
Source organism: Baylisascaris schroederi (assembly GCA_006503575.1). NCBI lineage: Eukaryota > Metazoa > Nematoda > Chromadorea > Rhabditida > Ascarididae > Baylisascaris > Baylisascaris schroederi. Next base: position 30,375 of record QEWY01002681.1, read on the forward strand.
CGCAGGCGCGAGCTCCTCGGGGTGCAGTTTCGCCGCTACTTTGGCAAATGCCGAGAGCGCCTTTTTGTTGCCTATAAAATCTGGTTTTTCAAAAAACTTTCTGCTAATGTCTGAAAGGATAGGTGTAGGACAAGATGGCCAAGTTATAGGGCAGGATGGGGAAGCCCGAGAACTTCCTCCAGCTGCGAACCATCTTAAAATCTAAAATATATGCTTGAAAAAAATGCACAACTGAGTAGTCTCCTCCTCAGCAAAATCCTGTTGCATATATTTAACGGTAATGTGTCCGGAATACGCTCCGAACCGAGGTGGTTTAAGCAACAGGAAGCGGGGCACCTCTCTAGCTCTGTGGCTTTAACTTAGTCGAAGACATCTAGAATGAGTCAATATAGCCGTCATAGAAATTTTCACGACTTGCGAGCTATGAATTTGAATCACCTGCCCTCCCCCCCCCTCCCCTCCCCCCCCCAAGTTGCGACAACAATAATCACTTATATCTTTCAAAGGTTTTGATGTAGCACGGGCTTATTAAATCCTATGAAAAATAAAAATATTTTTCAAAGTTGTGTCCAGCACTGATTCTCAGCTGCATTTTTTAATCTGAAACTGCCTTTCCTAAATCCCATATCGATTCATTTTCAAACCCTCGCAAAAAATAAATTACTAGATTTAGGGGTTTTAACGTGATCACTTATATCTACATGAAATCGTAACATCCCTATCGCATAGCTGAAACTATCAAAGGCTCTAAAGATAGGTCTTATCATAGGGAACAGTTCCGTTATTAACACCTCCGAACAGGTGGTGATAAAAGAATTCTGTTTATCTAGGTAGCAAGCGTTTCTCTTAAAATGGCCAGAAGTAGAGCACAAGTAAAATACCAAATTATCGCACGTGATACCGATAACATAAAACAAAGCCTTATTTCTTTCAACGCCTAAAACCATAAAAAATCAAAAAGCAGAAGAGGAAAGAGAAAGAAACAATAGAAAACAGACTATAAAAAGATGTAAAAAAGTGTAGACAGAGACAGAAACAAATAAACAAACTTGCGGCAGTAGCAAGAAATGGTGGAAGCGAGGCCGAAAAGCAGTAGCCCAATCCTGAAAAGCAATGCAACAATTTCACTAGCTTATTATCCTACAGTCGAAAAGAATGAAGATTGTGCTGGAATGCTAAAATAGTAACCCTGAGTGATCCCGAAAACATCGATCATTCTACACCCACCCCAACCTCCCCTCCTTCTTCCCCATCCCTCAATAGTCCCTCGCCTTGTCCTAAGCAAAAACACCCGCGCTTAATTCCCTTTCAACCAACCACCATTAAGCCGTGATGCAATTCTTTAAACTCAACATGATTCAGTAAACCGCCTGTGTTTCTTGCCCTGTCACTTGTGGATAATATTCACATTATTCGGATGCAACCTTTGTCCGTCAGCAGCGACTTAGCAGTTATTCCAAATATTTAGGTCCTATTAGCCAAAAAGGATACACACTTCTTATTTAGTAATTCTTATACAGTTAGCAAAACGTTTTATTTCGATAAAAGCACCGCATTAATTCACCACACAAACTTAGCAGCTATTCCAAATATTTAGGTCCTATCAGCCAAAAAGGATACACATTTCTTATTTAGCAATTCTTATACAGTTATGTAAGTTATGTACTATAGGTACAATAAAAACTTGAATCAAAACGAAATTCTAATATATGACATAATCGAATGCATTCACTTTTATCGGAAAAATACCACATATTAAAGTTTTGATAACTTAAGGAAATATATACGCCTGATCGGAGTAAACAGTGCTGCCACTACCAGCAATTTACGACAATAACAACTATTAGCACCACCATTACTAATATTCAAAAAAGCAGCTCCAAATCTAGAAAATTTCCGTACCCACTATCATTACGCTGACTATCAAATTGAAGTATAGGAGAATTCAAAGCAAAAAAGACCCTACCTGAGAGTCTCTGATGTCCGACCACAAACGATCGACCTGCACAGAATCCTCCTGTGCTCGCTAATGCATTCTCTAGTGAGCCCATAATCATATCAACGTCAATGACATCTACTCCATAATATTCAGTCACTCCTGAAAACACTATGAACGTCAAAAGAATTTATGTCCAAATATGTCCAAACAATTCCATGCGCAAGTGATTTCACCGGAAATGACGGCAGAGAAAGGAATGGAGAATTTCATTCTCATATCTCCTTCATTCTTCCCACAGACTTAACAGAAGAAAGTTCGTGAAGTTTTGGTGAGTCTTTTTCGAAAACTTTATTCTTTTTACTAAAATAATGCAGAACACTTTCTCTTCCACCAAGAATTTATATGAAAGTGGTGTATAGGTTGCCTTTATTCAAAGCGTATTGTGATAAACTGATATCGTCATCGATAATAAACATATTTACCTACCTCTTCCGGTATTACCAATGACACCAAATGACATCGATTCATCGATGAAAATACGCACTTTGTACTTCCGCTTCAATTCCAAAAGTTCCGGAAGTGGGCACAGGTCACCTGTGTTATGATAGAGACCTTCGACAACCATGAAACGACGCGTCTTGGCAGCTTTCCTCGGATCCTATAATATAGAAGCATTGTCTTTTCTTCCAACATTTCAAAGCATCGGGTAACCGCTGGCATGCAGTTGTGGCATGCCTGTCTAGAACCATTTTCTGAGATAGTATTAGCATTCAATCGACCGGATCGCCCATACTGCTATCACACCATTTATATAACCAACTACCATGCAAACTAAGCTTGCACATCGGCTTAATAAAACTTCACCTCAGTGCTTTTCTACGCATATTCATTGGCGCATTTGCTCTGAAATCACCCTGTTGGTTGTTTGATCGATAGCCCATATCAAAAACTGCTTGAAAAACTACCCCTATGGTTTGCCAAAACGCCTTATGCCGATTCACTGTAGAGTGCCCTGCAGGGAGCAGCATATACGGGAAAAAACCTGCCACTCAGCAGCGCGACCAGTATATCAACAAATTCATAAGGATCCTATATAGTCGCATTCATTTCTCTTCAAGCAATACACAATTTCTAGTGTTATTTTCTATACTCTCCTAATCACTGCTTTTCATACTGTGATAAGCACTTTTGATAAGATCACATCGAAATAAAGAAGGAAATTTTTTGAAAAATCCTACTTTTTCATCACGTTCTGCTTGTTGAATCAGAAGTTTTTCAAGATGACTCATATCATTGTGATCGAACCATTCAACACGGCTTCTCGATGCTTGCAATCCTTTTTGAATCGCAAAATTCACTCCTTAAATAAGAAATATTGACGCATTAATAACTAGTAATTAAACAATTGAAGATTCCTTACAGTATATTAATCAGTAATTAACTAACGGGCGAATGATCAATACGATCAATCACTTTAGATGACCCAGCGATCCTTAATTAACGCTTTCGCTACGTGGCCAAGTTTTGGTGACTTAGTCGACCCCCACCCCACCCCCCACTTATTCTCATAAGAAGACGGCATGTAAAGCAATAGAAACAGTTAACAGAGAGCAGCTAACCTTTATCAACGAATACGACATCACCCAATTTTGCATACGCGGGAATTGCACTTGCCACTGTTGCAAAAGCATAACTATATAGAACGGCTTCTTCACATCCTAAAAACTCTGCCAACTGCTTCTCCAAATCGAGGTGCACATCCACCGTTCCATAGAAACCACGCGGTCCACACGAGCCAACACCATATTTTAAGATCGTTTGCTTTGCCAAAGCCTAAAAACACCATTTATTTTTATTTTATTCTCATATAATATTCGATTCATATAAACACTCAAAAATTTTCAAGTTGAAACAATTGGGAAAGCACGCCACCGAACTAGTGTGACCGTAATGCTCACCCAATTGGTTATGCAAATAAACCTTCACGAAATATCCTCCCATTAAACCAATCGATCAAACTAACCCTGAATCAAAAAATTATCTTTGGATCATATCGAATTAGTCGCAGGATAAAAAATGCGCTAAGAGAGAAAACGACAAACATGCAGCCAAAAATGATCGCACATTCCTATTTCAATCTTTTTGAAAATTTTAGTGCCTGGCAAAACGCCAAACTTGGCGAAATGGTAGTGCAATCTTTCGGTAAAGAAAATTTTTACTATTCAGATTCACTCACCCGGACCAGAACTATTAATTTTAGTGTGGTGAATATATTACCGTAACGTTCGGCAAATCTCCCCCTCCCCCATCGTCTTCCATAATGTTTCATACTGTATTATCACAACCAACAATGGCCGAATGCGGTTGCAATTCCTCACTTTGCTAATAATACAGCGTTACCAAAGCGTTTCTCACACCTAACATGAGACGAGGTGTGTAATGCAACACACATCCTAGTTTATGCTTCAAAAAACGGAACTCCTCCAGCGCTAAGCATCCGGGATTGGTTCGAGTGACAGCCCAATTGACGCCGATAGGCGTATCTGACTCAGGTCGCTATCGAAACCGTTTTACAACAGCTAACATCCAGAAAAAATTTTAAACCTCTGACCACCACCCTAACCCAAGTGCCATCGAGTTCCGAAGATTAACTTCCGCGCACCCCATGCTTCTTCTTTAGTTAGCAGATAAACAGCTTTTGGGTAGCTGTTGAGTTTCCCCCCTCTTCGGTTGCCTACGCTTGTGTCAAAATTTTTTACACAGCGTTGACAAGGTAAAGCGAGAGTACTAGTACTTAAATGTTTATAAACAGATGGTTGTACTTTATGTCGTTGGTACAAATGGAAGACCGCGTACCGCAAAAGCGACTTCTACAGTCGATGTTCTACTCTATGCTGCATGGGTCAGTAACAAAGAACCTCAACTTGTGTATTCACATTCTTGATTCAATTCTAAGTCGTTATCACCGAAGCACACCATTAAACCTTTCTCGACCGAAGTAAAGGAAGCGTTCACGATGAAATCCTCCGGCTGCCCTTCTTCAATTCCTCCCCTCTGAGTTCGTATACCTCAATTTACCTTTTCATTTCGTACATCACATCATGCCAACTGACAACAACATATATCAAAAAGTCGAAAAAATAAACAATAAAAAATGATCGCTTTGCAACGATCAGATAAAAGTGGAAAAAGTGCTGCTTCTAAACCGACCTCAATGCGCCGATCTCCGACGAAGCCGAGAAAATTCGATGACGCCATATTTAAATATTCCTTTCCATCGATTTTTACATATTTCGTCATTTTTCTGCAACGATGCATTCATCACACATACAGAATATGTCAAATATTGCTCCATTTTTCATAGCTGCATAACAGAAAGGAATGAGTGGTGGGATTTCCGATCGCATCTAATCCATATAAACTACACATTTTATGCTCAACAAAAGTTAATCTTAGACAAGAACCATTGTCCCACAATAAATGAAAATATAATTCGCAGCAAAAACTTGAAAAACAGCGATCTCGCGTCCTCCCGCCGTAGTACCTCCTTCCCCTTCCCCCCCCCCTTCCCCCGCAAAGCATTGGACTTACCTGTGGTTGGACTTTTCCAAGGCAAAACATTGAGGGTTTGGACTCCACCTGTGGTTTTCATTCGTCATCAAAGATCGATTATTATCTCAGTCTGAAGCAAAATAAAGTTGACTTTATCATAAAACACTAACGGCAATCAAGCATTAAAAACTGCGCCATGATATACGGAAGGATTTAATTTGATGGCAATTAAATCAAGAATCATAACCAAGCTTACCCATCAACACATTTCGGATTGAGAGCCGGATGATCGAGTGGAGTTTCTGGAACCAAAGGCTCCGGTTCCCAATCGGAAATCAATGCTTCTTTCTCCTGAAATGATGCTAGGTTAACCTAATGTTCAACAACTCTTGCAAAAGAACCAAGTAACATCAATGATCACTTCGATCGATAAGCGAATGAAATTTTTTGGATCAAACATGATCTCTGAACAGCTTGACCCCTCCCCCCCGCCCCCCTTACTATAGAAACACTTACGATGGGCAACGACGGTCAAACATTTCCGGTGCCCTATTGAGAGTCCACCAGTAATCAAATTTTTCCAATGTTATACTCGAATAGGATATACCACAAATCAAGAACAAAGCTAAATGCTAAAATATTTACACAAACACCTGGGAAAACATCGCATGCAAATTTGTATACAGCTTACATCGGTGAGATTTTCATTATTATAGAACAGATAAAAAAAAAGTATTTTATGGAAAACTTTTATGGGCTATGGAATTAATTAAAATATAAATGCATAGCTTATCATTTACTCATAATTTGTAAAAGCGGTTGAGTTTCGGGACTGGAACTGCAAAAAATGCATATAGTTTAAACTCCCCTAGAATGCTTTCCCCAGCTGCCTATTGGTGGCAGCCAGCTGCTTTAATCAGTAAACTTTCAATAAACATATGCCATCATCCCATCTCTTGAATGCACATTCCCAACCGTTTCAATTGATCGACCTGTTATTTATATGCAATTCTTATAAAAGAATCGTTTTTTGCCGGATATAAAAGAACCTAACCAGATGCAACAAAGATGCGACCAGAAAAAAAAACGCTTCATGGCTCTGACAGAGCAGAAAATCAATTCAGAAGGCATAAATTGTTTAGAAAATATATAATATATAAACTAAAAAAAACCTCACTAAAACTCTATCACAATCGAGTCAGATATTCGGCAATAAATTCGGCTGAAAATCTCTAACAGCATGAGAAGGAAATCAATTTTTTCATATAAACTTCCAGCACTTACTACTGATGCAATAAGTCATAGTGACCAATGCCTCTATCGATTAAATGGTCTGCCACTTCGACTACCTGAATTTCAATAAAAGGTTTTCGGCCAATCAAACAGCTTACCTCATTTGTCAATCCTTTCTCCTTACGCCTCACTTTAATGAGAACCACATATGCAATTGCACCTAGCATTACTGCTTGTGTAACCACATAAATATATGTCTGAAAAGAATCCCACTTTGTTGAAGTTGCAAACGGGTGATGAACAACTCGATAATGAAGTGATAAAGAGATAAAGAATCTTGCAATCGAACCATACGATAAATTAAATCGTGATTGGCTTTGAATGGGGATGCAATCTTGTTCATTTCATCGCTTAAGCACTCGAACTACGTCCGATCCTGGTTGTGACTTGACAAACTAGGATAGGCTTTGCTCCATGATTTGGATTAATATGGATTAAATTGGATTAAATTCGATACGGAATAGGCGGTCGCTTTTTACCTACCCGCCATGAAAACTCGATTTGACTCATCTCCATAGTGTCACTAAAATCGATCTCGTTCTCATTCCCGATCTCAACTATGGCCAGCACCCTATTTAACAGAGATTGACGTTCCGGCTTAAAGAGATACGAGCAGGCTATTTTCTAAAGATAAGAACCTATCAGGTGCATAAAGAACCGACAGATCTCACCATGGGGCCGAATTCGGGTAGAGGTTCGACAACTGCCGCATCTCCAACTCGCTGTTCAATCGAATCCATCGTGATTAGCGTTGGAACTGCGGTGGCCAGCCTTTCGGTCTGAAATATATATATATATATATATATATATATATAATATATATATATATATATATATATACACATATATATCGCACGCACTATTGTTGTACGTCATACCAAACAGATCTCATAATCCTAGTGCCAGACGTACAGCTTAAACCCACTCCTGCTGGCAACTGCCGGACTAGTATCACCCTTGGAAGCCATGACCACATGGATGTGGATCTAAACTCCTTAACAGCTATGCAACCGCCTTTTACTTATCCAGGCCCACGACCGAAAGAGGCTTTCACCCTATTCAACCATGGGTTAAACCGGCTCCTATCTCATTACCGCTCGCAACCTAAACCGGATCTAACCCAGATCCTAATTTTAGTGGTTCCATGCCTATGACAAACGGACAAGCAAATACAACGCTCACTGTAATGCGCTTTCTAAATACAAATTTACAACGATAAACAGAAATAAAAACAAATTAAAATAACATAGAAATTGAAGCAAACTATAAGCAAAGTTTATAAAGCACAAAACGCGCCGCGTGTTCAAACACGGAGCAGTTCGCAAGCGTTATCGGTAGTCACTCCCTCTGCGTCTCTGTCAATTTTTCGTTGTCTTCCACCCTGAGCTTAGTGGTGCGTAGTTTAAGGATACACCACAAACATTCAACTGCTTCATATTCCACCCCCCCCCCCTTCCCCCTCCATCGGTATTATTAAAGAGGAGCCCACCTAACTCTTTTTCACCTCAGTTCTATGCTTCTAGCTCGAACATTAACAGAAGACCAGAGTTTTCTACTTTTTAAATCGCAGCCAAGAGGTTTCAACTCAATGACAATGAGAAACCTCTCTCCGTTCCTATTTTAAGGGGTACGTTACAAATCCGATCTCATCGATTCGATTGCAAATATTTAAACTTTCGACCGTCCTATAATGTCAGATCACCATGAAACTACTGAAATTCAGGCTCAAAATAACGTCTAATTCTTCGGATTTCTCGTAAAAAATCCAGGTGTAGTTAAAATTGAGACTTTTTTGAATATATTAGTTCAAATATTTGAATCTTAAAATCTTGCATTTTCAAACGAGCATCCTGCAACGGCATTCAGACTACGGTAAGAGGTTTGCTGCTGACTGACAACCTCCCAATCCCCTTGGGTGTTAAGAAAAGGCGAGGGGGGGGGGGGGGGGGGGGGGGGGGGGGGGAGGGGGGGGGGAGGGATGAGGGCTTCTATTAAAGTGGACTAGGTCGGTAATCAGAGGGAATTACGTTCACCGGAAATTTAGGAATTTGAATTTGAATAGTAGTGATCGACGATCGAATACTTTGCGAAATTTGCATTTCTTCTCATTGTTTTATGGAATATGAATTGAAATCAATCGATATTTTCCACACATCTAGATTTCAACTTCCCAAAGTTCTAACGGTAGATGTCGATATCAAATCGCCGCTTTTTTTAACGATCAACGTTCGGAATATTCGCAAATAATAACACCCCTTGAAAGCCAAACAATTTTCGTTGGAAAAAATACCGCTAATTTGCATATGGACACCGCCAATTTGCATACGGACACCGCTAATTTGCATATGAACCACCCATCCGTATTTTGGCGTCATAAACTAGTCACAAGTACTTCGCTTCGTAGGTCGTTTTTCCGCCAAACGACGTTGTAGCGTACCATTCACTTGCAGATTCAGATGACATATACCGTTCATATTCCACTAACGATTGCATCGTACCACGTACTATCAATACCACAATGGGAGGTCTTTTTCTTGGAAACGCCACTTTTCTTTTGAAGTATTTTATAATGTAAGGGGCCGATTACCGCTGTTCACTTCCCATAGTGGCTGGCCTCTTTCTAAAAGGTGCTACAGACATATACTTAAGTCTAAACGATGTTGCCCCCTTTAAAAAAATCCTCCATTTCTCTCCTGTGGTACTTCACTTAAAATTTAGGCACTTTCTATGCATCTGGGCAACTCTATACTAATTTTTTTTTTTAAATTTTCTTCGATCATATTTTTGAACAACTCATTCAACTATCTTTATTTCGATCTTTGTACGATACTGATGCGAATATTTTACGCTAATCAAAACTCGACGCATTCGCATATCAATCACTGGCATTTATTTATTTATTTATTTTGTTGCAAATTTTGTTTGCCTTCAACTTGATAGAAGAATCTAGCTTAAAGCTTGAATTATTTTTATTAGCAGCACTTTGAACGGGTTGTGTTTTCTCTTCTTTATCGATTCTGTGGTGAAAATTTCCTCGAGTTTTGCTGTTTTCATAGCCGTTACCTCATATGCCTGGAGCTAATCTCTTTCAAAATCACCACATTCCCGGAGCCAATCTCTTTCAAAATCACCACATTCCTGGAGCCAAACTCCCTCAGAATCACCAGATTTCTTTCACACCCTAGGCCATAGTTATGCTCACAATTCGAATACTCGTATCACTGCAGTCGATAGTTTTTACCCAATCGGCCATCACGGCTTTCAGAAGTGCATTGTCTTCCTTCAAACATCGATGATTGGCAACTCGTTCGCTTAAGTATGAAAACAATTCAATTAAACCATCTTCACAGTATATACTTCTAAGATCGAAATAAGTGATATGAATATCGATGAGATTACGAAATATTTCTTAACTCTATTATAATTCAAATAAATAAAAACAACAATTTTTACGCATTTACCAGCATAATTCAATACTTCGAATCGTAAAAATAGAATTGCCGAAAGCAGATAATATTTCATAAGATTTTATAGTGCATCGTATCGTATAGAGGATTGCGAATTGAGGTCTTTCCCTAAGGAAGTTGAAAGATTCTCAATATATGCAACAATGTCTGCGAAATGTATATTAAAAAATGCGGTAATATGAGGTTTTACACCTTCAAAACATCCTAAACGGTGAACCAATCCATCCCTATCGAGCCTAGACAACAAGCTTTATAGTCCGATGCCTTAAATATCTGCCCATTCCTAAATAGTACAACTCTTTATTTTGAAAATGACTGCACCAAGAGTTAAACAAACTGTGCATTGAAAGCTACCATAGCTTCAAGTATACACATCAAATTCAGTAAATTATATAATTAAATCCTTCAACAGGCAATTTTCTTCCCCACCCCCCAAAGTGAATATTACGATGTTTTTAGGCACCCCCCCCCTTGGTTGTTTAATAGCGTCCCAAAATAGATCTCCACCATAAACGCCATGCAAGGAGATTGGCCTCTCTCTGAAGACGAGCATCGAATAAATTAAAGTCACATCTATATAGGATCCTGACGAGATGTTCTACTGTTGCAGCACTCGCTAATAGCGCCGATCTTAGAACGCATGGCACTTCATCACGTTGCTTACGGGAACGATCCAACAGTGAAGATGCTAACTGCAAAAATAAAACATTCCTATATATCCACAACAACTTCATAATCAATGTATTCATGAAAGAAAACACGATTGAATTCATAAAAAAAAGAGAAAAGGAAAGACTACACCGAATATAGGAAGGGAGAAGGGTAAGAAGAAAAATTAAGAATCAGCGCGTATTGTCAAAAAAAGAAAACAAAAGACAAAACCGTAAGGATTATTGAAAATCGTTTTTAGGGCAATTTTATTAGTATGAATGAGAAAAAAGGAAGACAGAGGAAGAGAAAGGAAGGAACAGAGAGGAAGGGATGCGACAAATACGAGTGATAGTCGAAATATTAGCCCGGGACCAAGTTGCCTTATGGGGGTTGGGATAGGGAAGCTATAAACGAGTGCCCAACCGAACGGAACCAACCTCATCGAGGAAACTGCAAGCATGGGAATGAAGTGTCGAACAATGGAAACAACTCGAAATACACACACACTTTTTGGCAATATCTCAACAAGAAAGAGGATAATGTTTATCAAAACGTGACCTTCGAATGTGATTCACTTGTGGATTATCACAATGGTCATCTGAACGATGGGATCGGATCAAACAATGAACTCATCACCTGCCATGATTTCAAGAAGGATTTTCTCATTAAAAATGCTACCATAGAGCATCAACTCTACGGAATGATCGGATTAAATAGTTTATTTTAAGGTGCTGATGCGAAGTGATAATAAATTGTCAGATTTTTCAACATATTGTATAGTCACCAATAGTACTATGAAAAAAATCGCTTGAATTAGGCATCGTGCCAACTTCTTTGGAACAATGCCCACCAACCTTCTCATGATGCCAAACGATCTCCACTTTTTCGTTATCCTTCAACGTCTCATCTCCTTTATTTCTTCCGCATTTCTATGCAAATCCACTCACAAATGCGGGACCAAGCGAACTGCCCATTAATAGTGCACTCCATTTATAAACATTGCTTTTTTCATGATATCCAAATGTGTGAAATCCGTGCCTACCCCCCCCCCCTAATCCGAGGTTAGTAGGCACTGCAGCAGGAAGTAAAAAGTGTGGAAAAGAGCTAAAAACATACTTCATTGCTAATAATTAGTATAAATGAAAAACTGAGAACTAAAACAGTAAGGTCGAATGCACCACTATGAGAAGAGATTTAAAGAAAACTTGACGTATCAGAAATCCAAATTGGAGGGGTGCAGTGGAGGGGATGGCAAGGGGCGTATAATGGTGAAAGGGGGAAGGATTACAGCCATGAATGAACAATGAAGAGAGGTTTGTAGTAGTCGAACGATAGATGAAGAAAGGAGGGGGGAGGGGGGGGAGGGAGTATAACGACGTACGATTAAAAGAACAAAAAAAGCATAAAACAATAAAAACACGACAAACATTCATTTATGAAATCCTACTTTAATTTTGAGCTCATCAACAACAAGCCAACAAAACCAACAGAAAATACGCAAACATACCAGGCTGATGTCTTTGGCCAATGATTTCATCGCCTCTGGTTTGGTCCGTCTATAAAAAGAATCCGCCGAGAGTCCATGAATATGCATGAAATCATCCGGCAAAAGGATAATACCACGTGACAGCAATGGTATACTCGACCTGAAAGGTAACCAAAATATATACCGAACTAACAAATAACAATTAGAATTTACTATACAGACAAGTTTTCATGTAGGCAGTGATTCATCTTATAGACAAAACCACTTAAACGCTTATACTAGATCCCATCTACTATACCAGTAAGTGCAGTCAATCGATCCATGCAATCCTAGAAAGAAAACTTGAACCAGTTTCCTCTTCCTTGCGGAAGCAAACAACCAACCTCAATAATGTGACCAATGCCATTGCTCCGGCCAATAAATCGACTACCTCCAAAGTTTTCTCGTTGATCACCACATTGATGTGCTTCCCAATCGCGTGCATCACTCTTTCTCTATTCCGGGCCAATACCCATATCAACAACTTCATGAGGGCGCCATATGTATTAACGCCATACTGTTGAACAGCTTCAATTGACTTGAATGGTCGATCACCAAGTGTTTGCTGACGTGCGAGCACTAAGCACGACAACAGTTCCACATCTACATCAGGAACGAAGCATTGCAATGCAAGTGCTACCGGCTGTCTGCAAAAATCAACACTGTTAGTAAGTTTGACCTCAGCAAAGTTTCCTACTAGTTAGCTGTATCTTTTTTCAAGAGATCTAAAAATCTAGATCTCTACATATATAAAATCCATCTCACCTTTACCTGTCCCCTATCGTGAACAACCTTTATAATGAATTACCTTTTTAAATAAGAACAGTATTAATAACGTCGCTAAAATTATCTAAAAAGTCAGCACAAATAAAATGGCTTTACTATTATGGTACTGAAGCTAAAAACTTCCGCCAGCACCTTCCACAAATTGCCTTTCCCTTCACAATTGATATCCACTTAATTAACGAAATGAACAATTCAGTTACTTTGGTATAGGTCCTCCTCGATCACCATATATCGCCTCGATTGTATCTTTCCAGAATTGTAAGCGATATATACCAGCAGTGCCAGAATTACGCTCTATTTGATCACGAATCACTGCCAATTCCACATTAAATGCCAATAACTGCAACATTTACCATTATAAAAACCATTCTTCAAATCAGAATTTAAGATTTGAAAAAGGTTTTTGTGGTAACAAATGTTTTCTTAATAAAGCAATTTTACAGTAAATCATTTTTTTTAATATATTGAAATATCTGCACTTCCAAAAAAGTTTTGAAAATTATTTGCATTCATAGAAAATATGGAATACACTTACCGCGAATACACTCGGTTGTACTTCAGTGGGCATCAACAATGCACCAATATAATTTGCAAAATCACGATTCCTCGTTAATGCAATACAATGATCGAGTGCTGCCATCGCTGACTATAAATTAATTCATAGAAATATTATCATAACTTCAATAAAAGTATAATAACTAGATCTTCAAACGTTATTGAAATGTTTAATAAAATTGCATAAAATTAATGCAGCACTCACTACTCAGATTTTCAAAGTGCAGTACTTCTTGTTTTGATCATATATACTATAGTACTTTTCATGACAGCCAATGCAAAATCGAACTTCCGCCTAATTAATTTAGATGACAATGATTACAGATCAAGCATGGTCATCCTAATCTCCCAACCTTCCTTCACTCATATAAATCTTCAATTGTGAATGTCGGATATTTCGGAAAGTTAGAAAAAATTCAAAATTTAAAGAAAAATTTCAAAAGAAACCGGTTGAAAAATAAAGCTAAAGCGGAAAATACAAAAATGGTTTTGAGGTTCTAAGCATATCATGCACCAAAGAGGCCCATGCATGTATCACTGAAAATAACGGAAAGATATGTCTGAAATTTTTTTTAGACAGCTATAAAACCTATTTTAATAATTTCGTGCAATCTTTCTATAAACTCTTTTTTCTTCTTTATTCTGTGAATAAAGACTATTATTAACAACCAACCCTTTTCACAAAAAAAAACCCCCAACTAACAGCATATTTACCAACCTTATTATCTACTGCTGATCGTAATCTTGATGGCGCTTGTTTTCCATTTTTTGGCTTCGATTTTTCAGATGGCTGCATGAAGTTTGGTGATTTGAGCTTTCTATGAGGATCTGTGGTCGATTCCATTTTGTGCTCCACAGTGGATGTCGACAATATAGGAAAGCTTGAAAGATAACGATAACGTGAATCGACATATCCAATGCAAAATTTATTGAGCAATTCTTGAGAGGATGGAGAACACTGAAATAGACACAGCACAATATAAAATCCAAGATAAATAACTTAACAATTTCATCCATTATTTTTAAATTAGCAATCACATACTTAAATATCCTCATTAAAAAATGGCAGTGATAGCTAACACCTTTTTTCCCCGTCGAGAAGTATAAAAATATTTGGGAATATTGGCAAACATTCCCTAAGATACAGGTTTACGGCTATTTCCTACACAGACTTTTTTCATTCATCACAGAAAATCAATAGCAGCACCACCCACATAAAGCAGTGCAAAATCAAGAATTGCAAAGTTCGTGAAACATGAAGGTAAGAAACAACAGTGTGACCCCCCCACATTCCATGACCTCCGTCCGCTTGAGCATCAGCTCTGCAGAATGAAGTCTGACCTTGAGTGCAGTAAATCAGGACGATCAACGCGACTAGTTGTAATGATAACAAATGTAAACGCATCTAGACAACGAACAGATATGGGAAATGTGATCAGCGTTATTGTTCAATCGTCTAGGCGATCAATCAATAAACCAATCAATCAATAAATCAGCTAACACTTGATCAACAATCAACTATTCAATCAATATTCTACAAGTTTAGTGCCGATCTACCATCGAAACATTGCTAATTTATCCTCGGGAAATCAAATTCAGTCCGCTCACTCAAAAAAAAAGATCAAAAGTTTTAAGACTAAATCTACAGATACCGCCAAATATCTTCCCACTTCTCTGGATTGCTTTCTCATTTACCAGAAACGCATAACACCATAGAAATCACTCAGAACAACAATATAAAAAACACTGCTTTAAACAAAAATATTTACGCTTATCTCCTTCCGTCCTATTAAACAATTATATATATATACATATATATATATATATATATAATATATATATATATATACATATATATATATATATTTTTTAAAAACCCAACAAACCTTGAAAAAAATTGAAGTCGGCGATTGCGGAATTAGGGTTGAGAAATTTGCTGCTGAATAAGGTACACTAGAGATGGGGTATGAGCTCTTCTCGAAGATAGGTTCGGTTAGCAAAGAAGAGCAACATCGAGCACACCTCCCAATCACTACTCTTCGTAACCGCATGCCTCTTCTCTGTCCATTAGTGATGCCGACGTTGAAAGTACCTCAAATTATCCAAAAATCAAAAATCACTCCCCCTTCAAGTGATCTAATTACCCTCAAAGGTGTGATTCACAAAAGAGATTATCTGGTACCAATATCCCTTTTGCTTCTTATATAAAACTTAAACAAGATACTACTATATAAGAGACAGTTAAGATTTTAAGTGTAGGCTGCGCTAAGCTCAATTTAAAGAAATGTCCATTCAAGCTTTGTGGCATTCTCATATAAAATGATGCAGGTAGACTGCATTGAGCCCAACTTTGATGAAGTAAACACCTCCTCCCTCCCTCCCCCCCCCCTCCCCCCCCAAAATAATTGGAAATTGTTAGAATACCTCGCCAGCGAATGTTGTTGTTCTAAACACACAACAGAAAATCTACAAACCTCCATAGCGGCATGTTGAGAAAGGATTTAGAAATTCCGTTCTTTTTTCTTTTCCATGATTGACCTGTATAATGTTACCTTCGATCTGTGCAACTTATAATCTTCCAAGTATGCCAAATAATCAATAAAAGTAATATCTCTATAGAAATTGATTTAAATAAACAAATAAATAAATAAATAAAAGGACAGCACTACGATTTAAGCAATGAATTTGAGTCTTTAAAAAAGGAATGCCATACCTGAGGAGTATCTTCGTAGCACTGTTTGCTGATGGCGCTGAAGGTTGGCGAGAGGGCCTTTGCACGATGATCGAATGAATAGAACGATGGACAATTCCCCACTGTGTCCCATGATTTCGTTCGATTCTTCAATTTCAACCATTCAAATCAAACAATACAGATCACCTTTTTTCGTTTATAGGTATTCGCCTCGATAAAAGCAATTCCCTAGTCGGATTCCTTCTTCTCGTTAGCAAAGAACTTCCTTCTTACTTAGAAAGAAAACTCAATCGACTGCAAACAATTAACAATACGAACAAATTGGCATCAGAACCAGCCCTAAACTAGATCACCCTCAAAATATGTGCCTTCCTCCCCTCTTCCGCCCTCCCTTCCCCCAATATAGCTTGCCAATAAGCAATGAATCTCTACATACTCCACTACAACATACCATATAAAAACTACTAATAAAAAGGAAATGCAACCTGTATATCAGAACGAATAGGTTGAAAGTCACCGGCGACGTGTGCAGCTCCGTAAATGAGCACAATAAGGCTCACTAGTGTTTGCACAATTATATCAGCCGGAAGCTGTGTGAACGGTTGCTCTGTGAGCCGTAAATAAAAGCGATGCTAGAAAAAAAAATTTGTAACTTTAACTTAAACCGCCGATCATAGATCAAAGACTTAAATATTATTGAGGTATCTATAACGACTCATAACGGAATGAACCTGAACTTTAATAAAGGATTTAGAAATTCCCGAACGAATAATTGTGAGAGATAATCTCCCATGATCTTTCTACCAATATATTTCTGATTTGAAATAACTCATTCTTTACATCACCATATGTCTACTCTTTCAGTTAATGACCCTCACTATCAAATCAATTACGTCCACTATCGGAATCCGATAAAAAAGCTAAATAAAGGAAAATTATTTATAAAAGTGTTCATCTCATACAAGTGATTTCCGTTCCATAATTTTAAGCCAGAAGGTTCATAAGTTTACCTGAGCGGCCGAATATGCACAATGAAGTAGCGAGACGAGTGCCACCACAGTGATAATACGCAGCAATGAAGTCATTGCACACCGAACCACCAACTACCACCTACCTGCCCACACACACCCCTTTCCGTATTGCTATCACTTCAATAATTTTAATCCCACAAATTCACAACCAAAATTCGAACAACCTAAAAATATATAGAATTAGCAATTGTATTACGTTGAAATAACAAATATTTGTAACGCAAACAAATTTAACCGCAGTGATGAAAGACCTCCCCTCCTACTTCCCCCTTCCGCCCTCTCCCCCCTCCCCTCTCCTCCCCCTCCCCCCCTCTTCGGTAACCCTCTCTCAACACCTAAGAACGGTGTGCTATTACATTTGCTCGACAGCATTATCTCCGTTTATTTTTGAGGACTTAAAAATGACTTGTAAAGAGCGAGCTAGAGGAAATAGGAAAACACATTAAAACAACGGGCATAAATATGTGCTTTCCCATCTCGCCAACTTGACAAGTGAATTTCATGAATCATAAATAAATAATAAAATATGCAAAATAATGCTTGCATATCTGTTTAAATCTTCTACGCAAAAATCAGTTTTTATACGCTTTCGCAAATTTTCTTTGAAAAACGCATTATGCTGAAGATATGTTTGTGCATATGAATATGCTGGGAATGTTTGTGTACATACCTCTCTGTCCCATTACTTCAACCTGAGCCCCACTAAAGTTAGAGCTAAGAAATATTACGTGGTATAAACCATAGAGAAACACTCCCCTTTTCCCCCACCATGATACTTAAAAAAAAAGTTCCCAAAAAATTTGCGTACTTTTAAAGGAAATTTCGTGTATCTATGAAATTTCGTTGTGAACATACGCAGACATACACCTACACAACCACAAGAGTGACGTCACACGAATCAACACTACGAATGCAAACCTGTCAAAGCGTATTGAAACCGATTTTTTAATACTCTAAAAGAATGGTTGGTTCAGTGAACGTGTGAAAAGCACCACACGGCTGGCTTTATTGACTGGTTGAGGCAATAAATGCAACTGTAAAAGCATATACTATGTTGACCACCTTCGCAGTTCATTCGGCTCATGTTAATATTGACCTAAATATTCCCCCTTAAAACCTGATAAATATCAGTTTCTTCCACATTTCCCCACTCTTTCCCCCCTCCCCCTTTTCCCAGTGAAAGATGATTTCTGCACTCGCGATTTCAGGCTTATGAAACGCTTTCGATAATACTGAAACGAAGGTGCTCTCCCAAAATAAACTAGTAGGTTAACAATCCTCAACCTGAAATTATTGGAATATCACCTGCTCGAATCTGCTCCTACGATTCAATGCTATTAAATTGTATGCAATTTTTCGAACATTATGCTGTGAAAAATATTTCAGTTTGTCCCCCTCCCCCCACCCCCCCCCGCAGTCGATATTCTATAATCAAAAGAGTTTTCCCTCCCCGCAAAAAAAGCATTTCAGCATAAAGCAACGTTCTCTATACTCTCAAATTTCCTGTTGCATGAGTTTGGAATCTGCATCCTGCTGATAACTTCAATGCGCCTAAACGTTAGTGTTCATACGTCTCCACCTTTCGAACTACACTTGAGTCGTTTTGATCTACACGCAATTG
>QEWY01002685.1:0-54011 GCA_006503575.1 Baylisascaris schroederi
AGAGAAACGAAGCAATCATCTCATTTCTTTTAAAACGTAGATAAATAACCCATCATAACTAACCATTTCTGCATATATGGACGAGACGAAATTACAAAACTACTTGAGCGCATGCAACGGCCAGGGAAACAAGCTGGACGCAAAAAACAAAAGCGCGAACCATCGAGCAAGTGACTAATTCAAAAGTGGCAAGAACGCAGATGTCACAGTACTAATTTCAGTTGGCTGGAAGCTGAACCGATTTATAGAGGCCAAGATGATAGCCTGAAACGCTCCTAAAATCAAAGAGCCAAATTTCAGGGCTCACCAACAAAATGTCTTCGAATGCCAACACCGTTGCGAATACGATCAGCGTTCTGTGCCTCGAAACTCGGTAGTCTCTGAACTCGGAAGCATTCGACGAAATTTGACGGTCCTCAAAACGAGACCCTTCCAAGGGTCAGCGCTAGTCACAGCTACCTGTCAACTTTCCCATACTGTCCAACATTTTACAAAGAGTGAGCACGTACCGTCATCGATCCCTCAACGAAAGAACCGGCCAAGCCGAAGAGGAGAGTGAATTCAACAAACCACCAGATGATCCAATCCACGACATCAATGTGGAAAGTATATACCACGCAATAACTGGCGATAAATATCACTCATACGCATATGCAAATTTGCTGCACTGACATGCATGAAGCATGTGAGCATCTATGTCCGTACCCAGATAAAGTTTGCTATTCGAAAGAGTGGCGGTCGATTTCTAACGGTGGAGCATTAGGGAACAGTGGAAAATATGCGAAAAACATCAGTGATGATGATTGGGGAAGTATGATCCACCGACCTGTTGTATTGTATTGTAATTCGGCAGCTTACAATTTCTCGTCCTTTTATTAGGACACAAAAAAGGTGTCATCGCCTTCTTTAATATGGTGTTTGATGAAGCAAAAGTGCGAACTACTAAAGCATCAGTGTGCTAGGAATCAATCCGACGATTCGGTGAGTATGTTGGTGATCCAATGAGGCATATCGTTTCGCAAGAAATATACTTATTTCTGCATTTTTCAATGTAGTGTTGCTGAATAAACAAATGGAGGAACATGCCGAAAGGGGTGGCGTAATATATGCTTTTTCATTTCATTTGTCCAATAGGCTAGTTTCGCAACTTCTCCACTAAATATAAAATATATCTACGGAGTTATGCCTTCGTAAAAATCATACCTTCCCAGGGCAGTCAACGTTAAACTGTATGCTGATGGTCTGAAGTCATACACTGATTATTCATTGGGGCTGATAACGGTGTCGCTCTTCAGCATCCACTCAACAGCGTATTTGGCTGCTCATCGAAATACCCTCTTCCCATTACAATGCACGGTACAACGATTCACATATTTATGTGGAAGTTGATATTCATCTCTTGCGAATGTTTTCATTACCCAAATGTTGTTATTGATGCTAACTTTCGTTTGATTCCAACATCATCTAGACCCTCGAAGAAACCTACTTGTTGAACACTGCTGCAACTGCCATCGCCTCCTTCGATTGCTCAAGTCTCAGATAGTCAGTGTTTATGCATTTCCCTTCAAAATCCATGTTTACTCGTTGCTTGAATATGCTGCTGGCGTTTGCCACTTCTGCTTGAAAAAGAATTCCATTGATTCTTTAGCAGAATTAGTTTAAGAAATTACATTTATAAGAAAGTAAAATATTATGGATATATCATACTAGCAGTTCTTGAAACCCCTCGAATTGAGAAGAGCCAAATACACGCACTGCAGGATCTTGTTCCGACTCTCCTGTTTGAGTCCGTCTCAATTTCTTCACTTTCTTAAAGGGAACGCAGACATAACTTCAAATTATGAAAACAATATATGAAAAGCGTCACCTAATAAAACTTTTCTGCAAACCGTTTAATTAATCATTGGAATTCATTTCCCGTCAAGGTTGAGTGCATCAACACTTTCCTGTTTCAAAAGGAGACCTCTGAGACTGCCACTTTTCCCCTATTTTTAAACTTTTTTTACAGCTACCATTACCTTGCGTGCCCTCATACTCTCTTTTGTTTTGCTTTTTTTTATTGACAGGCATAATAAATGTAAATTGCAATTAACTCCGACCAATAAAAGAAAACTCCACAAAATGCGGCGGTTGTTATCAAACAGCTAAACGGTGGTATCCAAACTTCAAGTATCACTCTCTTGAATGAAGAGGCTAACTGTAGTCGGTGCAAGAGCCATAAGTATTAAGTCTTTCATTCCAACAACATCGAAAATAACATCGATTTTGAACGTTCATAAAACTCTGCTGAATAATAAAACGGGTGAACAATAGGTAAATATGAACAAAGATGACGCGAATAAGGATGTGCTAAAGCCTGAACAAAGATTATGCACGTCAACAAATGAAGAAACGAAACAACTGAAACAACGATCACATCCGCACAGACTGATCAATTACTCACATCACACATCAAAACTAGAAGTAATCAGATCCATAGGCACTATAAGGAGACATAGCGGAATCCCCCTCTCACGGGCAATGGTATCGAAGATAATCTGAGGGAAACCCACTAATTTGTAACTCAAAATGGTGACCAGCTTTAATCTGGATTTTTTTATAATTCAAAAATTTCAGACTCGTCGATCTCTGTCGTGATGGCGTTGCCCTCGGAATGCGTAACATACCAACCTCATGACTAATCAGGTGGAAATTTCCTCATCAGCACCTTTATATATTTAAGGGCTACTGAGCAAGCAGTCACCGAACNCTGGTATCAAACGTAGCAGCGAAATTTCACGGTTATAACAACGCAGATTTTTATGTTCTTTCAAAACCTCCGAACAGTGTGCTCGAATCACTTTTCCCACGCTTTGAATTGGCCTAGTGAAAATCCTTGTTCAAAATACACTCTTAACATTGATAATGAACAAGAACGGCCTAGCAAAACCCAACTCAGGCAGAACATAGTGCCTCAGTAGACAAACGTATCACTCGGCTCAAACTAACTCACTAAATGCCATCTGGTTTTCACTTCTGACCACTAACGGATACGCAAAATCGGCTTATTGGCTGGCGAAAAAAGAATATAACGAAGCAGCTGGCTTCCACGAGTAAAAATAAAACTAGGTCAACGTTCACATGTACGATCGTAGTTCGCGATGTTGCTTAAATCGTTACGGAGAAATATACTGCTGTTTAATTACCCTACTGTAAGAAATATACTGCTGTTTAATTACCCTACTGTAAGGTGTGGGGCGATCGTGGAAATCAAGAGCAAATCCCAGGGCTAGCAAGCAAACTGAGACAGGCCATCAAGGAGATTAGTGAAGTCTGGTCGATGAGTAAGGGAAGAAGTAGCAAAGACCTCGTCGGGTCACATTGTTTCCTTATTGCTATACGTCTCGACTGTATGTTGCCCAATTTCTTGAAGAGTTCAAGCACAACAGAGGTGCTTCGGCAGCAAATCGGACAGCGCTAACACTCCAAAGCGGTCGTCCAACACCTCACTCTCTTTGCACTGCGTACCACTCACTGCCTTTCATATCGTACCAGGATTTATCAATTCTTTTTGTTTAGTGCATTGATAGGGCCGATTCGTTTGCAACTTCACTTCTATATATGACTCCTGCCCCTTTGAACTTACATGGTGGTCTTTGTCTTTTTTCTCCCGTCTGCACACCAGCCAGTATCTCGTTTTTTCACTATGCAATATTGAGCATTATGAGCATTTCGCTTAGCCAAACAAGCATATTCAATTCCTTCGTAAAATGATTGCATAAAAATCACTAACGGAAGATCTGAACATTCAGCGTTGATTTCGTTTCATCAAGAATCGTTCAGCGATAATTACGCACCGTTCTGCCATAGCAACAGATAGGGAGCAAATCTATGCGGAGCAATTTATTGGTGACCTGATCTTAGTTTGTTGTGCCATCATGGTTCTTGAAACCATAACGCATAACCAAACATATTATAGCACAATTTCTCTGGAACATGAGCTGTGACAGGAGAAGGCTGGTGCTAAGCTTTAAAAAAGGAGCGAAAAAGCCCCTAAACGAATATGCAGTAATCTCTCAAACTCAGAAGTTGCCTAAAGCAAGTTTTCACATTTGTATGCATCGTTACCAGCCAGATATTACTCGGCAAGCTCTGAAATGCTCTATTTTGCTGCTTCCTCACCACTATTACGAATCTTGATCATGAATTCTGGAAAAAAGGCCATATAAAAGGCCCACCTTTCAAATTCTCTATCAGCGCAGTGGTGTCGAGCACGTTGCACAGCAAGATGCGCGTAGTAAATAGGTGCCGGAACAGACACTGCACGCGTACATCTCGCATATGTGTGGCACAATTGGTAGATGAGCGTTTCCAATTCGTCCGAGGACATCTTGTTGTCGTCCCATAGCACATGGTAGCGACAAGGACGTGATGTACCCTCAAATCAGCAGTCATTTTAAATACTCGTTAGCCGCTAACGACCAAAAGATCACTGTTCTCTTGCTTACTCTCATTTAACTGGAAATACATATCAACTTTCTCGCATTCGACCTATGTAAGGTTGCTAATTACCCTTTGTTTAGGAAGAGTGTTTTGTCTCATTACTTCATAGGCAACGTGATTCGCCTTCGAAGATATTCTTCAAATTAAGAATTTTAATTTGAATAGTGCCCTATTATCTGAAAAAAATCAACGTTCCTATTGCAGGCCTTTAACAATTTCTCGAAACTATAAAAATCTAAAACTCAGCATCCACATGAAATGGCTACGAAGCATTCCTTTGATTTCCATCAACAGCTCTCACCCTCATAAGAACCACCTAGGGGTCATCGTAAACCAACAAAAAATCCTCCACATATTAACTAAAATGGCTCCGATAAGAAGCGTAAAATTAATATCTACGTCGCATTTCTCCGATAACACAACGTTTAAGATAAAAAGCAAACCTGAACTCCCGAGTGACTACACATATAGAAATCGAACTGTTGCTGGTCAGTGATACCGCTGTCTACAATCGTTCCAGCTGGTACGTTACCACTACGTCCACTCTTAAACAGTTCTTGTTCACTACATGGGCGATGATTAGTCGACACAACAATTCTGTCACAAAATTTCAATGTCTTTAGGTACATTTATCACATGAAACTATCTTTACGTCAGCTGCATTCTTCGATAAGTTTATACAATCAAACATTTAGCATATGAGATGAAATGACCAAAGTGACCAATACCTATATCTTTCATCTCAAGTGGCCAGTTTACGGGAACGTTTCACTCTAGCACTACATGTAAATTTTAATGTTTACATCGACCTGTCACCATCTCAATAAATAAATAACAAAGAAAATTTAAATACAAACCAACATTGACAGCATCTCCCTTATTCAAACGTTCATTTCCGAATAGGCGTTTCAATCCTTATCCGGCAACAGAAGTTGTTAAACAATTGCATGAACGCAAGAATAGTCCACACACAACTGACACAAATAATTTGATGGCCACAAATATAAAATCCATGAAAGATGTAAGCTATATCAGAAGATTCCACTTCTTGATTATAAATGTATGCAGCCTAACGCGTCCCATCTCACTTCGTGTTAAGGAGACGTCTCTAAACTTGATAGATATGACCGGGAGGCAATACTGCAGCAGTTATCTTCAACTTTCTTGAATTTTCGGACTTCCAAGGATATGACTCTGTTTTTATTCCTTTCAGACTTAGTCCCATAACATAGCATCTTCCCCTCAACCGGAACTATGTGAACGAATGGGTGGAAATGACTGCAGCTCCTTACCCTACAGACTAACATTAAAAAGCAGTAATGAATATGCCAATCACTCCATTAGTGAGAAAACAGAATTTTTCCAGCACCGTACTAACTTCAAAAATATGCGACTGCAAGCAGGAGTTAGGCATCCACCATGCCTGCCATATCTATATGCTCGAAACTGCATCAAATTTCCTGTCTTATCTCATCACCACCCATTTCCTGAGATGTGGTTTCCAAACGATGAGTTCCTTAGTTCAAGTACGACAATATTCTCTCAGTATTGCCTAAAGAAACAATATTTTTAATGAAAGCAATCGAGACAGTAGAAACGAACCATATTACGGCGATCGGCGCAAAACAGGCGAGTGTGATGATTTTTCTGCACTGATATAAATGTTATGCCCGGTTGATAAGATGATTGCAATGTTAGGCATGCCTTTCGTAGCGCAACCAACTCATCGTGCAACACCTTGACAGTAGATAAAAATTAGACAGAAAAACAAAACAGGACGATTCACTTGTAACCCCAAGACAATCATCGAATTACACAATATTAACCAACTTTAGTTGATAATTGAACTATGATATTCCGTGACAGCATATCGTCTTATGGCGAAAAAAACGAAACTATTTCCCCACAAACATGTGACGTACGATGCTCAAAACTTTGCCACCATTTCACACTTTCCAATGTGATGATTTGCAGTAATGTGGTGACTTAATTGACACAATGAATACCATTGAAAGCATCGTAATAAAAAAAGTATAGATTAAAAAAACGCTAGAGGAGAGCAAGCTTATAATCACACTTTCGCGATCTCTAATATCAGTAGATATCCGATTGCTTTTATAACATTTGCAAGTTGTCTCTACCATTCTATGCACTTGGTCACTACATATCCATCTACTGCTATGTATTTGTGTTCCACAATGGATCTGCATTCAGCGTCGGCTTACTCCTCATGATTCTTCACCAATAGGGTTCCCGAAGATGAGTGGTGACACATATACATGCAAATCCTCCATTTTCGAATAAGCAAACAATTGCAACGCCTTCATAAAACATTTCTGAAACTTACATTGAAGAAACAAATTTCGGGAATTATCAGAGCGCGAAAAGATGGGTAACTTACGTGATGGGAGACCGACTCGGGAACCCCATTGCGGAAATAAAAAATACGACTCGGTTTAAAACGTGTTGTTCGGTAGAAACGCTGTAGCAATTCGACAGCCATCGCATCCAATTCCTCTATCGACTCCGATCGTCGTTGTTGTTCTCCATCGACCACACGGGCATATTGCAAACGTACTAATGAGCTATATGAGCTGGGATGACCATCCATTGAAGCAACCACATGAAACAGTTGCTGATTCAAAGATCGATTCGAATAAGGTGTATCATGAGAGCAGAAGACAGAAGAAAGGTTTCTGGAGGAAAAGGAAAAACACGTGTAATGAGGATCGTATACAGTGGGAATGGGTTTGCAGCATTCAATAATGAACAATTTAGAGTAAAAATATATTTTGAAAACAATATTTTACGCAATGGAAGTAGTCCGGTAGCATACGCAAGTATACTAATGCTGTGAAGAAGTTAAAATAAAGTAAAAACCACCCGCCATAACATATCCCATACCCCACCTTATATCTTACGAGCGGCTAGAAAGAGTGCTTGAATTTTGCCTTCCAATGTGTTGCAACATTCCCGGCAACAGCCAACCTCAACATCACTAAGTCCTTCCCAAACTACGCCACTTCTCACTTTGCATTTCTTCAACAAACGGACCAATCGAAAAGCGATAATTCTGTTGGCAATAAGAATTCAGTGCCAGCTCATCGCTCTTGTCCAATGACACCCGTACACTGCAAAAGTGGGTTCTTGGCAATAGTTTGCACCACTCGCATCATAACAACGGAAGAATGCCAAAGAACATCACACGATTAGCATTTGACCCAATTAAAAAAAAGGTGATATAAGAATTCTGTGCCCCAATGTTGAATATTCCCTCCAAAACGTGAACTAAAACAGCGAATGCATGCTTACCTAGAAACGAATTTTATGGTGCTACGATGAAAGCAGCAGGAAAGTGTGGAAGGATTAAAAGCAATCTCCGGAACTAAAGCAAAACATACGGAAACAATAGTTGGCTTGCTGAGATCACTGGGAGAAGGATGGCATAGATCAGCTCCGAAGAACACGACTGGCTGGTTGAACACAGCGGGTCGTGACTGAATGTATATTCAACTCTTTATTTTTCATCACTTCATCATTGCTAACAATAAAAACTGTTATACGCTGCTAACAATAAAAACTCTTATACTTTTCTATATATCGACCATGCTCTGCGAAACAACAGTGTTATTACTCATACTCAATCCTCAGTCTAGACCAGACTTCCCATCACGATGGTAACATCACAGTTAGTCAGCACATGCGAAAATGAAAGACGTTTGTGCAGATAAAAATTGCAAGACAACTTTTAGTTTTCACTACGTTTGTTCAAGAAGAAATTTTCAGAATCAGATTTTTCCGTACATTAAGGATTTATATTTTACTGTCCTTCCCAGACCTAGCTTTTAAATATATGATAGAAACCGATGCTAGCATCGGCAGTTTTGTCGATTTAACGGACAAGCCAATTGGGAAGATGAAACCGTGAACAATCAATAAAATTAGTAGCAAATTGCACAAAAACTAACCTGTGGCAATAAAACCGAGTTAACTCCTCCCAATTTGACGTTGATCTTCAGACACAGATTAGATATGGTCTGCGAGTTGAGTTTCGTCACGTGCTTTACCTGAACGCACTGCGTTGCTACACCGATCAGCGTATCGCCCACTCGCTTTACTTCAGCTACAAAACGAAACATCAATGCATGCTTTGGCAACACAGTGGAAGTCAACTGCTTCTACTGGTGACACATATAGTTCAACGAAACGATTTGACAGGTATACTCTCGATGATGGAACCTTCCCTCACCTCCCTCTTATGCTTCTGTTATGAATAATGAGAAGGAAGCAAACACTGCACAAAGCAGTAAAAACCTCAAGCACAGAACTCTCAATTGTCATCCCTCCATAACATTTTAATACTACCCTCCCGTAATTAATGAGCTTTCCATGCAAAAGAACTTATTTCGGCGAATATGGTACCATCTTTTTTAAGAACTAACCACTGCTTCGAACATTTCACGACCCAGCTGCCTCTAGCACATAGCAGTTATTCTTCAAAACGAAATCCGCTATCAAAACGGAGAAAAGTTCTGCATCCTGACTTACCATAAATCGGCGTTTTTCCCCCCAGAACGACGACAATAAGCTGGATAGACGCGAAGGTTGACTCAATGAATTTGAACATTGGTTCAACCTGCAAATACGGTGCCTGAGTTGCAATGTAGAGTTGGCTGCATAGTTCCGTCCATGAAGTTGACACTATCCAATACAAAAAAGATGGCAATAGGGTCGTATTTATACCCATAAACGTCACAACACTTACAAGTCCTGAAAATCGATCGTGTTCCCCCCTCCCCCTCTCTCACCCCCATAAAAAAACTCCATAAGAAATATACGATCACACGAATTTCAACACTCTCATTTCTTTAACAAAATCAAAACAGCTTCGAACTCCCTTTTGCTTCAATAGCCACTAACTTTTATATAATAGTAAGGAAATCCGCCAAGGTCACTAATTCAAACTTGAGTGATGTTACGCACAACCAATAAATTTAATAAACATTCAAGGAAGCATCAACTACTTGGCGCCTAAAACCATCAAAGGGAGTTCAATCCGAGCATCAAAATGCGAGTCCTTCAAATAGTATAAACGACAGATTCGAAAAATAGTGCACTCAGCAATGAGGTTAGGCGTCATAAGGAAGAATTAATAAATTGAACTTAGAAATTGACCTGTTCGCAGCTCACAGCATATTTACAGAAGCATGGACGTGCCGACATAGTCATACCATTGTCGTTTGCAATATGCTGAATACTGCCCACGAAGTTCCTTAAAACTCATTCTTCAAACAATATAACTAGCAACAGGCTGTATACAGCAATCACCCATTCATCGACGGCTTCACTTCTATTTAGGCACAAACGTCAACAAACGTTGGTGTAAGACAAATCAACAACCATGCAGCTGAAATAAGCAGTACTGCACTTGCTATATCTTGTATGGAGAAAGCTCCAAATAGCCGGCCATAACGATAAGATCATGAACCCGTGGTGATGGCAGTCATGACATTATTCAACAACGATGCTTTGGAAGATGATGATCGCTTAGAATGAATAGATGTCCACTTATTTCACGAATTCACTCGAAGGTAGCAAGATTTATGGTAAATAAAATTGCGAAATATGTGACAACGTTGTAGCCAATAGCGGCAACCTATAGAAAGCTGAAAAACTGACTATGGCTAGCCATGAATCTCTATTTCCAAAGTGAATACAACGAGCCTGTGAGGACAAATTACAGAATCCGACGACAGTTAGAGTCATCACTCATTCCTCACCTTCAATTGCGAGGCTTTATGATACCCCACAACCCAAAAATCGAAGAATTAATTTCCAGCGCACAAGTATTTCTCACTATTATAAAACGATATGCAATACAGTTGCCGACGTTCGTTATCAAGTGTGTCAATGTCCATCTGCCTCATTGTTCGCATAGTCAAGCAGCACTTATAATGTCGACCTGTTGTTAACCGCCTTGCCAAGCGAATTCAGACATTTGAGAAAACATCACAGTGACAGCCGACTTACTCCTTCAACCGATTACGGCGCTTTTATACTTTAAAATGCCAAACAAGTTCATTCAACTGCTCTTTGATTTAGATGAATTCCTAGCAGTGAAAATTATAACTGAAATATGTATTCGTCTAGGCCTGCCAGTGGATAAAAGCGTCCTCATAGATGAACAATCCAATTAACTGCATAAAAAAGTAGGGAAATGAGTAAAAAGAAAAGCATAAACCTACTGCATAAAAGAGGAAGCATTCCTCTGAAAACTTACATTAGTGCTGCCTCACTGCATAAAGAACACTGCACAAAGCATGCGACAGCCCATGTGTGCACTTCCACACCCGAAAAGTATTGCTTCCCTCGCATATCCCAAATACCTTTATCAGGTGTAACTACCTGTAAATTGAGCAATGCCCACACATACATTCAAAACTACAAACGCACTGCGATGTAGTGCACTGTGTTTATGTGGCATAACATAACTTCATTAATATAGCCAACTTACATAAGGATCCTATCATTCATCTCACCGCCAAAATAACTCGTTCTATACTCAAAAACGTAAACAATTGTTTTAAAGTTCAGTTTATGGGTGCAGTCACAGATTCACACAGTTCAATATTTCAGTAAACATTTCTAGTGTTACAGATTTTGGGAGAAAAAATAAACGTCATTCCCCTCCCCCCCCCCNCCCCCCCCCCCCCCCCCATGCATAAGATATCGGGAAAAGCATTGTTCTTATTCATGCGGTCGCCGTGGTACGGTTAAACTTTCGAGTGTTACATCAGTTATATATCAGTTTACGAATATGCAAAAAATTACTCAATATAGCAAATGCAATATGCGAATTGAAATATCCGCTTGACAGCAGCTGAATAAATGAGCAAAACATCAACACAAGCAGACTACGTTGCAACTACCGATAAAATTCAACGTCTTTAATTCCTTAATTCCAAGCATAATCCACATTTAGAACAATAAGCATGATGTGCTGGGAAAGGAAGAAATCGCTTAACGTCTTAAATGTGGACTCTGCTTAGAATCAACGACCTCATTTCATCGACGAACTTTTATCGGTGATTGCAATGTGGGCACTTGTCTTGATACTTCGCTCGAAGAATATTCCTAGGGGAGTAGGTGGAGCCTCCAGTCACATCGTAAAAAGCACTTCATTCTCTCGCTCTTCCAATAGTATTCATCAGCAACGTGTGGCCTCAGCTCAATACAGATAAGTTTCAATGAGCCAACAAATCCAGAAAATCTGATCAATTCGAATTTTACTCTAATATCAACAGAAGTAGTAACAGATAATCCAAAAGAATTGCCCACCTGTCGCGTCCTACCACCATATAATATCCGCGGAGCGGGAAGAATACGTCCAGTGACCATAGCCATATTCGGATGTACTGTTACATGGAATCCATCTTTCTCGTCGCCTAATGCAACGCTTAGCTTCTCTGCCTAAATGTGAAGAAAAAGTTACATTTAAAAGACAGGTTAGCACCCTTCGATCAAAGTTCAAAGACACCTAAGGCCTAAAATTTTCTGTCTATCATTATTTCGCAGTATTTATGTAAACAACGTTATGTAGTAATGGGCATATCTGCGTTGTCAAAAAACGTGGCACCTATTTTGCCAAATCGTATCGTAACGTAGGCACTTTGGTCATTGTTCTCTTTCCTAGTCGCTTTAATAATGCATATCTCCAGCAGCTATCTTTGCAAATTCATCATTCGAAGAGAGGAAACAGAAAAGGGAATAGCCATGCATGATCAAAGCTAAATTGTGTTCCTAAAATGATAAATGAGCAGTAAGTTATGCAAATAACTTAGCTCAGTCAGGATGCATAGCCAAAGTTTTCTTTTTTGGATCATATGAGCAGAGAGATGCAAAATTCGATCGCAGCACGATCGAACAAAACAATTGCTCATTAAGCTGTGCGCACTAGCGTATCAAATGCTAGAAGAATTTCATCCTTCCAGCCGTAAACACTTATTTCATCAAACTCCCTCCATACCTCCCTCCCTTCATTTCCTCATAAGTGAATGAGAAATAACAGTGATAAATAGTAACTCTTTCCGGGCCGTAGCCCCAACTGCCGTAAAAATTATCGATGAAAGCACGTGCAAGTGAAAATATCGAAGAAGAGAATTTTCCACATTTTGCCACTTTGCCACTCAACGGCTCTTTTCCAAGATCGATACAAGTCCAAATATTAGGGCATATACAGATGAGGAAAATATCTCAACTCACAAATTCCGCAGAAATGTTATTCTAAGTAACCATTCAACAGCAGTTAATAGATGCCGAAATTTCACGAAGCGATTCACGTGCTAAACCAATTATGCGTCATCAATCATTCGAAGAAAAGATTCTGCGAGATCTTCAAAGCGCAGTTAAAAGTTGCATGGAAATATGAACGAATTGCAAAACTTGTTAAACCTTAAAATAACAAATCCCCCTCATAAATTTTCGTCAATCAATGACGTCTGCGTGCATTATTTACCGCATGCGCATACCTTTACGAATCAGTTTTTTCAAAACATGAAATGAAGAAAAACAGCAGCACCTGCAAGGAAACATACCAGAGCTACTGTGGCCTGCACTCTGTCCGGCGCAGATCGTGCGGTTGTTTTGATCATTGCAGAAGTTTGAGAATCCGTGAGTTTCTTCGAGCAACGCTGACCTTTTGCGATTGTGCAGACCTCCAAAGGAAGATAAACATGTCCCTCTTCTCGCCCAACTTGTAGACATGGCAAATAACTGTACCTGAATTTAACGGTCTGAATTGCAAAGTTTGAATGAGAAATGAGTTCTAAAGAAAGATGTTTTAATGAGACATTCAAACATTATTAAAGAACTTCAAGATAAAATTGATGAATCGATACCGTCTATAAAATAAGTAGTTTTTATCGTCAATGATATCTTTCAAAGACAGCACACTGCGTTAATATTTCAGCTAACAAGATAAATATAACGAAACAATGATAAACAAGAAGAATCGAATTTCGTTTGCACTTTTAAGTAATGTTGTTTTCATTAAAAACGATGCAAAAATAAACGGTGAAAAGTGACTTTAAGCACAACTTTTGTTGCGGTAGGGAAAAGTTGTCAAAGCATTTGCGTACTTCTGCGATGAGCAATACAGGAAATCAACCATACTGAACGTGGCCATCAACAGAGAGTGGCCAACTAATTGTGGTAAATAATGCAGTTTTGATACATTTCTATGATAATTTATTGTGGAAACGACAAAAGCTGCCTCACACACTTCTGATGATATCATCACCTACATAAGCAGTCTTATAATGATCATCTGCATGATACGGAACTTCCTTTTCCTTCATCGATGCCCACTCTTCCAAGTATTTGAAACATATTGAACTGAAATCTTTTAAAATAACTTCGCCGAACCACAGACTGCATCAGGGGGCATCGACAGTAATTTTCAAAATGATATGCATCTCATTCAAACTACCAGAGGAATTTGACAGTAACCGGATACAACGAGTAGATTTCACTTCAGATTTCGCAATGCATTGATGGGAACGACAATCAAACCCCTTCCAATTAATTAAACAGAGGTTTCCAAATTTTGCAACGAAGTCAATTATTCTGCAGAATAGAGACGTCGATTTGTTGCTGAAAAAAGTTCGCAAACCAACAATGGGCAGTAATGAAGAACCAACTAACCTTAGCTTGTAATTGTACTTTCTGAGAAAATATTCGGCGACTGATATTTCAGTTATGAGCCCTTTTTCATCGGCCAACGGAAAACTGAATGAAGGCCGTAAAGTTGAATAGAGTAAATGAATTAATGAATTCAGTTACAGGCGCATGACAGCGCAACAAGGCAAAAAAATATCAATTTATGAACGATAAGCAATACACATTGCTTAAATGAGCATTTATTTGCCCTATAACTTCGAAAAACGATATACCTGAGTCACCCATAAACGTATCCAAAGTGAAGTTGAACAGTTACTGTTGTAATCCAAACACCACACTGAATAACAAGTAGCCCTTTCCCGATGTAGTTCACTAACCGGTCATAACCGCACGCGTATGCATTCCAGTGGTCGTTTAGTAGCAGTGATATTCTTCACGGAGTATGATGGGTGTTGGAATATCGCAAAGAAATGCAATTATAATAAGCTAAGCTTTGTATCAAAAGACGTAGGGAGCACCAGTCCCTCCCCAGCCCCCCCGTTCTTACGAATCTCAAATGAATTCTTGGTGAGCAAACAAAGTGAAACAAATAAAGGAAAATCAGTCCAAAAATTCTAAAAAAAAACTAAACCAAATTTCACGCTACCTCTTCATTCCTTCACAGCATCATTATGCCTATTTTACGCAGCCTCGGAACTCTATCTTCACTGGCACATTCTGTAGCAACGAGCTTAAACATACTGCACGAAAATGTTTTTGAGATACAATCCATTTCTATTCTCATCGATCCCACTCTCAAAAGATAGATGATTCCGCACATGTACGAACCATAACTTTCAACCAAGAATTGATATTTAACCAACGAACGATTTGGAGCATCTTTTTGTGCTGTTCAGTTCCCCAGCAATATGAGTGCTGTGCAACATCACAATAAACAGCATATGAAATGACTAACAGCTGTGCATTTGCGGATTTGCGTGTAACGTTGCATACACGATATTTGCGACGGATGTTATCGATGTGTGTTGTGTATACGCGTAATCCACGAAGTTCGCGTGCCAATTTGCTTCGTTGATTATCACTCATCAATACATCCGGCTGATCAATGAAATCAGTGTGTGGATCGAACATTTCACGCAGAAAATCGATCACGCACAAATCTTTGTAGAATGCGGTCGCTAGTACTACAAAAAACTTCAATTATTATTATTTCAATGTGTCAAAGTGTGAAATGAAAAAAATAAGGGTGGACGAACAGCACGAAGAGAGGAGAGCTCATAATCATCAATAACGATGGCCCGGTTCAACACATATTGCATCAGTAATGCGAAGATGGAAACATGAGTCCCTCTCTGAATCTCCCCTCACCATACATGCGTTCAAATGTTTACGACCACTTGAAAGTCTTTTTGTTAAGAAATTTGGTTTCTTATATTACCGTAAAACTTTCGTCCTACAAGAAATATCTAAGAAATGCATGCTTTAATGCGAAGACGTTTTGTGCATTACATCGCTTACATCCTTCCCTTTCCTGCAAGGTTTAGTTAACAAGATATCTTCTGCATCATACGGCGTTTACCGTAGCCGGATGTTCCCTATCACTGGGGTAGGATATCAATAAACACTCTTCAAGAACAAAACTTTACTTACTCGTACCATCAAATACATCTTCATTTAAATCAAGCGAAGAAAACCGAAAAAAGAACTTGAATGTATTCGTGAAATGCACTCTAACGCAACAATAACCGAATGAGCATATTATGTTTTCATGCAGACATTTCCATTTTTGATGCAAAGAGCCTTCATAGATGATAATCTCTCGATTTTAATGCAACTGCTGTATACAGTGGACACGGAAATAAAAAATCTCAATTGAAGCAGAGTGACTGAAGAGAGGAAACTGCTCATTTTCTGCGAATATAACCATCGCTGCAGCACTTTTTCTCATTCGCAATATAAAATCAGCGAGCGACAAACATAACTTCGAGTAATTTCCAGCGAAACTCCATCCAAACACGTTACAACAAGAGAGTTTAACTGAGTAAGCAATTGCTACAGCGTTCACGCCTCGTATATTTACAAGCGTGATGAACAGCTGACAAAATGCTATCTTAAAATGTCACCATTCAATTCACGTAAACCGCTTCCATATGTCTTGCAAAAATGCCTCATTTGCCATGGTCGTTTATAACTCACATCTTCACAGCTAAGACCATGCAGATTAATGCTCCCAACCATAAACTTTGATAAAATGCAGCGAAAATAAACTAAAGCTGATTCACAATGTATAAAAAGAGACTAGAAAGACGATTGAGAAGCCTCCAAACAATTTTCATAGAGTGGGCGATTTCAATTCTAAAATGAAAGAAGCAGTAGTAAATCCAAGAAACCGTCAATGTTCAGCATAGTTCCAAGCTGTGTTGGGCGGATGCTCTGATGGAAACCAAACCATATCTCGCGACCGCTTCCCAGAGCAGTACATAAACGCCTCGACTTCTCGAAGAACGAGCTGCCCACTTGGGTGAAACTGAAATTAACAAACTATCACCTACCAGAAATACACCCATAGTCTTAAAAATAATAAAGAAAGCTGCCGATCTCTGGAGTTTTCTAGACAAAACAGCAACGTCTTCCAGCTTAGAGTTTTCATTTATGGCACAAGAAATGCCCTTCTGCTCTCGATTCAGTAAAATGGACACAGCAGAGGTTAATCCAATATGCAAATCAATCAATGAATAAATCATTTAGAATAATCCAAAAAGTAATAAAATACCTTCACGATTTTGTAGCTCAGTGATCTTTCTCAAAGGGTATCATTAAGTATACTAGTCCTATTCACTATCACAATCCCATGCCACTCAAATTCGACGTTCCACTCGCTGAGCAATTCCTCAAATGATTGCTATTTCCCGAACTCCGACAAAGTCTAATTCGTTTGTGGTGCTAATGACCGAGTGTTTAGCTTGTGTGATGTGAGATGGAATAAGTGATCTTGCTTGGAAGGCTGCAGCACACTTCTTATGACGATGACGACCTCAGATTTGCATTGTTGTGCCTCCAATCTATACAAAAAATGGAGAAACAAAAAAACAAAGCCATTCTGTCTGTGTTCTAATCCACTGACCAAAGCACAGAAGCATGAACATAATCGAATC
This sequence comes from Baylisascaris schroederi, assembly GCA_006503575.1. Classification (NCBI taxonomy): domain Eukaryota; kingdom Metazoa; phylum Nematoda; class Chromadorea; order Rhabditida; family Ascarididae; genus Baylisascaris; species Baylisascaris schroederi. Next base: position 17,316 of record QEWY01002685.1, read on the forward strand.
GGGATAACTATTCGAAACTGAATTATTTCAGTTCAAAGGCTTTGAATCATTGAGGTATGCTGCGACTATGAAATTGTTTCATGCATCCTCCATACCATTACTGAGAACAATTCAGCGATAAAGGAGACTATATGAAACTAACTAGGGGATGAAAAGAGCACGTCATATCACTGGCTAAGTGTACGCCATATCGCAACGATGCTGAACTAGATACGACCACCAAAAATAAATCTATGCTGAAGTGTTTCAATAAACATCACACAATTCTTCAACATTTCTTCCAAATGTTTCTATAAACTACTTTGGTATTTGTGAACGTCTAGCAGTTTGAGTCAATTTAAATTACAATGATTATCGACCCCCTTGCTTACGACACAGATAAAGGTGTACCGACCGTTTTTCAGATGCAACAAATGAGTGAATAAAAGAAACTACTGCAAATGGGATCAATGAATACCTCAATGAAGAATAATGTTTGAGCACAGTGTGCATCGCATATAAACCATTACGACAATCGATACTCACTTTGCGTATGAAACGAATCTTTACAGTGAACATCTCATCGAGGCGTTCTTGTGGAACACTTACTTGCATAGTTTCCTAAAATCAACCGAACGCAATTAATCTTCTTTTGAATTTAATTTACCGCTGGTTCATGAATGTTTATAAAGATAACAATTTTTTATTAAAAATAATAACTAAATAACGGCTAACAAACATTTTATAACTGTTGAAAAAGAAAATAAACGAGAAAATACGAACAGTGGGATGACGAACATCTCTGTAAATGACGAACACGAATTTCAGGCCGGCAGTGATGAGCGAACAACTCTTTGTGCTGATTTCAGACATAAATTCAGTCAAACACAAACAAATTTAGTGCAAATTTCCGCAGTACTTGTTCACAGATTCTGAAATGGTTAAATAAAGAACCTAAGATATCTGATCAACTTCTGGTTGGGCACGAATTCTGGTTTCTGTTCACTGAACAAAAATTTGGAGGGAAATGAATACATAAAAACGGAAGCGGAAAGCGAAAACATTAGTAGAAAAATGGAAGATGAAGAAAAGAACTTCAGCTAAGGATTGTAGCAATGACATGAGCTGAGGATAAGGAATGATCAGAAGTTGAGGAAAGAAATTTCGAATTGGCTGTACTCCTCTGAAAAGTTCCATGAACTGACGTATGTAATCAGTGGGATCGGACAGTTTATGGAAACACCAGCAGAACAAAGGCTCACAACAGTAGCCTTTTAGAGGGGTGATTTAACATCGAAGATATGCAGGCTGTACCCAGAGAGTAATATACTCTCTGATGACCACCTTGACGATATCCCGATCGCTTCACACTGTGTTGCGAATGAATAAAACTTCAGCTTAACGAAATTGATTGGATCTGTTAGTTAAAATAAGTTATGAATAAATCCCCGGTAAAGGGATAAGAAGGGGTGTGAATGTATGGACTTGCAAGTGTGTAATCACCAATGGTCAACAGTTACAGCGTGTTGCGGTCTGGAATGAAGCCGATGATCTACTTCAAGTACGCCTTGTGGAGTACTCATCCACTGATTCCTTTGGAGATTTGATGCAACATAGTGAAACTATTTAATAGAGTTTATCTCTACGAATAATGCGATACAATGAAGGGAGTATATAACCAAATTTAATCATCTAAATTAGTGAACAAATCGAATTGAGCAAAACAGAAAACGAGAAACCTGGTCGCCATCCATCGGTATGAGTGCGTTCGTGTAAAGTTTTTTCCTACCATCGTACACCGTTGCAACGTCGCCGAAATAGAATTCATAAGTGTTTATCAGCACTTTCATCACCTCCCTCAAACGAATCGAAAGTTAGAATACAAACATTTGCATTAGGTGACACTAGTGTCAAAAAAATTAACACTCACTTCTGAGAGTAGTAATCACTCGCTCAGCAACTGTTTGTTTTGCTTCAAAATATTTCAAATAAGTACCTCTATACCCTTATCTCAATAAGCAATTAATATCTCAGCATTGTCACTACTGATAACACAGAATGCTGCATTCATAAANAGCTTAGTTAAACGTGGTCCTGATGCAAAATGAGCTAAACTGCGTCGTCTTGCTCGAATTGCGTTTAATTCTGTCCATATGTGCAATGATAATATTTTATGCTAATATAAATTCCTCTGTCTGTCATCAGCAATAAAATTTTTTGTTTATCTTAACAACCCCATCTTCTCTAGCCGAGCTAAACAATCCCTCTTCCTTCAGAGATATAAATATCTCGACGGATGGAAAAAAGGAGAGGAATAAAAAAAGAGAAAAAATAAAGCACATATCAATATCGGTGATAGAAATAAATTAATTAAATTAAACACAAACATATTACTGACCAACTTAAGGCATCTATATAGAGTATGAGTTAGTAACGTTCCTCAACACGTCGATTAGACGTGAGTTGTCTCAATCAACAGCCTTCAACGTTCTTCTCCATGTAATCTAGCCCTCCTTGAACGGAAGCATACTGTAACAACACTGTGCGACTATAACAATGAAATACGACTGCGGGCGTTTGCTTAATGCGATCGGGGCTAATCATTCACTAAGAGCAACATGCCACACGCCGCTGACAGTACCCATGAAATCGTGTCGAGGCTTTCTCAGCAATTATAATCTCATATAACCGAATAGACATTGAGAGCAAACTCATTTACTAGTTATTTTGCATGCAAATAACGATTTTATCTACGTTGGTATAAACCCATTCAGCCACTGCGGAAGAGGTTGACTGAAAAGAAGTGCACATCGTTACACCCTATCAACCTTTGATGACTTCAAATACCGTCCACGGTCAAAGATCGGCCACTTAAGCTATATGGATTCCGCATGAATATGCATTTGAAGAATCGAGATCGAATTTCTGGGGGCATTTTCTGGCAAAGAAGTAACAGCAACCACTTTTCAGGTGCACTTCATCTGTGATTGCCGATTCCATCACACAAACTGCATAACAACTTGAGGATATTCAATTGTGAAAACTTGCATTGCTCTGAAAGTGATCGTTGCTTCTCATTACACTCATCGTCATATTCTTGGAAAAACTCTCTATAAATTTGGTTTTATTGGGAAACCGTTTTCACATAATTTGAGTTATTGCCGCGCTCTATTGTGCCCACATAAAAGTGCAATGGATGAGCAGTTTTTAGGAAGTGACGATGTTGGTGTACCGTTGCCTTCGAACGCAACTGGTTCGATAGAGTAGCTGCTGTTCGATAGAGCACATTTCGGACAAGGAAAATGAACATTTCGGACAAGATTTTACGGGTTCAGAGAAGGTTCCCTGAATGGGCAGTAGTCACCTTGCAGATTTCTCATTTGTGGCCCTGCATCCTGATACCACCTTTTGCAGTCATAGACACACAACTCATCGTCAGCCGTGCAACATCACAACCTACCTCTCAACGGTTCACTCATCTAGAATTTCAATGAAAGCATTCCAGCTTCTAAGTAAACATTGTAATTACCGTAATGGCAGCTGGGATTAAGCATTTTCTCAATGTTCCAGAACTGCTTTTTCTCAACGTTGTTGTCGAAAAAGTATGATTAGAACTTTGTGCACTATGGACGATGTGCAACGCAAAATGAGCCTGAGCTCTAGCCGTATTTCCTTCACTGCAGGACATATGCCAACGTTTGCGCGTTTGTAGAGTCCAAAGAGGTGACTATTTGCATGCCCATTTGCCACTCCCTTAGTTTGGATTAAACTTATCCTCAGTCCCAAATAAAGCTAAAATAATTCAGACCCCCTCTCCTCAACTGCAGAAACGAAGACATCGACGTTTAAATTCGCATAGAATAACATGCCATCGATCTGTAATTTGTGTTCATACCAGGAAAACACTCAATTTGCTCTAACACCTTGTAAACAACATTAAAACAAGCCTGCTCCTCTTACTAACTGTGAATGAACAAGTCAACTTTGACACGAAATGCAGAAAGGTGAGTGTTCCACTGGATATGGCTCAAGCATTTTATCTAGTGATCAAATAATGCAGAGGGTATCTCACTCGTAAATCTTTATTCACCTTTACCTTGCCATCCGACCTCTTGGGTTTCGATGTGGTCAACAACGTAAATGCACTAACATAATTATATACTTGTTTTTAATTCTTTCCTATTACACCGTCCTATTTATTAATATGCACGTAATAAAAGGACCTTCAATATTGCATATCTTTTCCCATTTTCGTTCCTTCTGCTCGCTTTGTTAGGGACGAATAATGGTTTGAAAGTTTGAGTACACTAGCTCCATCCGAAGAAATTATAAAATTTCCACTTCTTTGGTATGTGCGGTGTCCGTTCTTGAACAGTCTACAAATGCAATATAAGAGCACTATCTAAACAATTCAGATCTAAACAATTCAGTGTACCTCACAACTTTCATTCCGAGTTGCCTCATCATGGAACTTACCGTAAATAACCTTTCCGTTTTTAGCAGTAGTCTCAAATCCTTCAAATTCCATCCTATCTGCAGTTCGCTCTATTGCAATCCACCGTTCCCTAGTCTCTTGAATGCTTTATACCTGTATATACGTTTTCATTGCTTTATAGATTACTTCACACGTTATGCTTACAACTTCGGTTATGTTGCCCTTCGTTTTTGCTGATTCCTATTGTTCTTTGTTCATTTATGAATAACGACTTCATTACAACTGCGTTAACGGTGTAGAAGAATCCAAATTTTTTCCAAAACATTATCTTTAGTGTGGGATGTAGTGGATGAGCAGTCTGTGTTTGGCGTCCATCCCTCCCTTTCCCCTCCGCTTAGATGAAGATAGAGAGTATAGGACGAACGAATTGAATCCTAACTATGCTACATTATTTGTTCCTTTCTCACTAACCTAGGCTGACAGACATCGCTTGCATTTTTTCGTAGCTCTGACTTTTTGCCACCTCATATGCATGCACCCACATAATTAACTAACATCCTAGGTGTTTATTTCAGTGTTCTCTCCATAACCATCGACAGCCAGCAGGTTATTGAGACGGCGAAAGGGGAGCTGGGCTTAGTACCCATTCTTCATCAGTCTCTGAAATTTGTTGCCTTTAAGGAATGATGTGAGCAGTTAATTGATAGCAGTTGAACTTAAGCTTTGTAGCTAACCACCTTCCAACTTTTGGCTTAGAGTCATCAATTATGACTGCCTTTTCTTTACGGATATGTGTCACCAATATTCAATCGATGTTTCATATCGTAGCGGATGAATCATTTTACAAGTGAAGCTTTAGCCATATAAAGTGTACGTGAATTCACTCATATTTATAACTTCAAATTTTTGTGTTTCTTCGTTTATGCACTCTCTCTTATGATTTCTGCTGAAATGCATATCGCTTTCTGCATGCCCTTGTGATCCTTTCCCTTCTCGCTGTCCATCATGCCTTCATAGTCTCATGGCTGGATGCATTCTGATGCTTTCTACGTGCAGATTACCACAATTCGACGTCGACCGATGGCGCAAATGAAAAGGAAGACGAAGGACGGCGATACAACGAAATCGGACGTGAACACGGTGGATCGATGGAGCAGGAACGACATCATAGGCGGGAGTGAAAAGCTTGGCGAACAGCTCACGCAGTCTGTGCCCAGAGTCGGTGTGTATTCACAAGTTTTCAAGTATTCTGAAACAAGTAGAGGTGTTTTCTCGACACACTAATGTAAGAGGAGACGTAGAGAAGAGGGTGCATATACGGCGAAATAATATATCTCATGTTATGGCCGTGTCTTGTAGATAACGGAAACCTTGCTTACCGGTGCACTGAATCGTCTCGATTTTTCCCACCGAAAGGGAGTTCCGTCATTCCCCATTTCATATAAATACGTATTTGTATGTAAAATGTTTCTTTTTGATCGAGGTGTAGGGAATTTCCACGTTGGAGTTATTCGATTCGATGTTGGTATTATGTAGGCAGAAGTTGAAATCGTAACGAAGGAAAAGTTTCAAGTGTTAAAATAATTAAATTTTTTATAGTCGTCAATTTTCACGCAAGTGCTGTTTATTTATAGTGACAATTTTGTATGAGCCACTGCTTTCACCTCCCTCCAATGATGCAAATGATGTCGACGAATGATTGCAGATGTCAAAGTCGTTGTACTCGTACTATACCTTCCCGCAAACCATGGCATTTACAGCCATATGACTGTTGATATATTTCGGTGTTTGTTTATGTGACGTTACTTCTATTACTTGGCAAATAAACCATCTAGTAGTGTGCACGTAAAGCAAATGAGTGGTGCTGCAGTGAGTGAAGAAAATTTTTTCTTTCATTTTAAAAATATTTTTGGGTCTTTTTTGGGAGGAGGGGGAGGGAGGGTGGAGGGGGAGAGAGGGTGGAGGGTGAGGGAGGGTGGAGGAGGANGTACTAAAGTTTTGAAAGTTGCTCTGTTGTTTTCGAAATGAAAGCAACAGACTGCAAGACATGCATGCCTCTTTAACTTCCTGTTTCTTGTTCGAATGATGCATCTTCTATTTTTAGATGGGATTTCGCTAAATTCAGACGCACTCGATGATTTATCTCGAAACACGAAAGCGTCTTCTCAGATTTCGTTGGCTTGTGATCAGATAAACCAACTCGTTGAGACGGTAACTCTTTTTAATGTCTTTTTTCTGTTCGATAAACAGAGATCCTTGTTTGGGGCATTAAGCTCGTATGTTCGTTGGTAAGAGATGTACCGAATTCAGTAGGTATTTCATCGAATAGCGACATCATTCTACGGGTTCTTGGTGGAACGTAATGTGTGATATCTATACAGCAATCGTTCCCGTCGTTGTCAAGTCCCAAATTTTTCTTGCTAAAAACAAACAGCTATCAATTCGGTGATGAATCTGACTCCGCTTCCTTGTACTTGTTTGCATATAATCACCTTCATAGCCCAACCGCTGTCCTTCCGATTTAATTTTTGTCATTTCAAATTATACTCGAGAAAATGCTCTTTCTTGTTTTCTGCGCATAATATTTATTCGTTTCCATCAAAAAATAGCGACGCTTTTAATAATTTCGTGTTTTACAGAAATTTATTTCGAAACAGGAAATTGCATCTTTCGAGTTCTTCGAACATATTTACATGCAAACATGTTTGCATCTATGAAATAGGTCTCATCTTAATCGCTTTCATCTTCGTCACTTCCTCGCTTAAAACATCAGCCACATGCAGTCTTGTGTTCGGTGATATAGCTAATGGGGGAAACTTTTCATAACTGAAGCGAATAATGGCTGCTAATATTTTTGTGTGTTCGATAAGGCAAAACGTGTGTTATGTTACAGAATATGCTGACTGGGTGGCAAATATGTGAGACATCACGCGGGGAGGATCACAATTTTGGTGACGATGAGGGATGTGGAAATAGACACATCGGAGTGCCATTTCGTTCAACACTAATGCGTGCTCATGGTCGATGTGAAGAAGCAACGCCCTCACATGCTTATAGAATGTGGCTTAGAGATCCACTGAGAATGCTCAAGGAATACAAAATGAGGTTATTTTATAGCTTATTGATGACAGAGACATTTACTTGTACGCTGGGTTTTGATGCTTTACGAATCCAAATTTCCTTCATAGTTTTTATGATGTGGGGGGAGCTTTATTTGCTTAGAATTGAATTTATAATTTGTTTCCTCTTTATTATTCGAATAATTCGACGATGCTTCATGGTTCAGCCCAATTTTTCACAACTCCACTCAACGGTCGATGCTTTTATCAGTGGGAGTCGCATTTAATTTGCAGTCATTCGAATGGCTTTTATAATTTGACAAAACAAATCGTTATTATTTGCCAGAATTTAGGTTAAATTTGATTGAAATCCGTAGTGTTTCTGGTCAGTTGGGTTCTTGATATATGGAGTTCATCGTCTTATTTAACTAATTCTGTATTTTACTGCGACTTTTGCTGCTCTTTTTAATTTAGTTTTTAATTAAATACAAAGTGGTGCTTTGCCTTTCAGAATCAGGGCTCGTATCGCCTCCCGCATCCATATGCTTCAGAATTTGCCGACCGACATCGGTGATGAGGTTCGTCTGAAATCCGAAATTCAGCTTCGTTCCCTGCGTCTCTTGAAGTTCCAAAAGCAGGTTCCTTTTTTCTCTTGCACGCTTCTTTCTAAATTTGTTGCAAGTTTTTTTTCTACTCGGTTTCCTAAAGATCCGGCCCACGTCAAAGGGAACTCAACTTCGATGAGACCCTCCTCCCTCTATTCGTTCGTAATTGGGACTGCACCTGTACTTTCTTCAAGAAAATCATCTATACCTTCATCTGAGGTAGGATCGTTCTAAAAGAGGAGGGGCCCCGAAGCAGGCGGTTATTGCTCAGATATGGAAAAGCCTGTCGTATATAGAGATTTCGAATAGTCGGAACAGATCAAACAAGTGAGAGGGTAATATTGCCCATTCTCAGTGGAACGACTACTTTCAGCGCTGATTAATGACTTCATCTTGCCTTAGAAGGGCTAAATGGTAACGGTTTGTATGAACATAACAGTTTGAATGCAGTGCAGAACTGGCCAGTCATCAAAAAATTGAGGCAATTTGATGTGTTATCGAGCCGTAATGTGCCTTATCTTGTAGTGAAGTATTTGAATATATTTACGTACTTAAATTTAGTGGAATTCCCCTCCTTGTTAAGTTGTATACAACATAAATGTTGCCTAACTTAGAGAAGTTCCAACGGCCTTCCACCAGCGGTAATGATGGAAGGCCGTTCGAACTTCTTTAAGTAAGGCAAAGCTTATCTTGTATATAGCTTCACATGGAGGGGAATTCCACAAATTGATCACTATGTTAGTGAAAACAATTTGCAATGTTTTGTGAAGTCTCCTTTCACGCACGGTTTTTCTGCTATGTGAGAATGAAACCTATTTCAATTAATCAGTATGTACAAAAATTGAATACATTCTTGTATAAGTGTTATTCGACATGATTCAAGTGAATCAAAGTCCATTGCTGAAGGTCATCCAATACAGCTTTTTCTAGGAAGTTTGCATCATCTAGATGCATTCTGATTAAAAAAACTTTCGGTATTCGATTTTAGAAATGGCACGACTAAGGCGATGCCAAACCTCGGTTGCGTATTCAAGAAGGGTCCATTATGGGTTGAGTAAGCCAATGTGTACATTGGCATTTTAGAGTGTGAAGAAGGAGATGCACTTGTGACAAGTGTATCTCATGATCATATTAATGTGCTTATCGAACTTGAGTTTGGTATCAATCAGGACTGCTAGGTCTCTAATGCAATATTACCACGTTTTAGATGCGAGCAGAGGTATTGCGCACACTCAAAAAAGAGACTGTATTCGAAACGGCGCTTCGCCTGAACACCAAAGCGTTTGGGCTATCGAAAGGTTTACTTCTTAGAGATGCCCACCATGTTGCGGAGCATGAAAAGGCACAAGCGATAGAGCGCGAGTTGAATAAAGGAAGGGCACGCTGCGAATTTCTTCGTGCACTTATGTGGCACTTTGACAGCTTCAAGCAGTTCCATCGATACAACCGGGTATGCATTCAGTTTGATGACGGTTATAAACCGAGAGAACAGTTCATCTTTCTTGATGATTTTTTTTTTTGACGAATTGAGTCCATTAGCTCGAAGCAGCAGGTATTCGGATACAAAAAGCTGCAAAATGTTCCTAGTTCCGACAGCAAGCTTCAAGAAGGGTGCAAGACAGGAGAAAGGGAGTTACATAGCTTCTTATGACAGCTCCGCCCGCTTTCCTTATATTTACTTCGATAAAGTAGTTTTTCTAGAAGAAAAGAAATAATTCCTCAAATATGTGCATGACCCATTGTTCATAGTTCAAGAGATTAATATTTATAATGCAGTTTAATAGAGATTGGAAACGTTAGTATCAAAATTTCTTTGTTTTTATTTTTGATTAGCCGATTTTTTTTTTTTTTTGAAATCACAAAAAGAAACGGATAGACTGTTTTCTTTTTAATTGTACAACTTTGTAAGGTGGAATGTATCGCATTGTGTTTGCGCTCGATTCGGGACGAATAAGACCGGAGGGAGGAGAGCGAAAGAAGATTGTGAGGGATAAAGAACAGTGAAGGTTTAAAGTGGTGACTTCCTTAAAATTGCATCCGTAATGACGAGGTTGAACGTAATTTTCAAGCTCACCTCAGCGCCGATTCAAATGAGTTTATTGCTAAAATGAATACTTCCTAATTTTATCAGCTATACGCAATAGCTGTTCAGCATTGTGAATTATGTGGAGGTAGTGTTTGTTCAAAAATTCTCTTTCTTCAAGAGCGTTGATTTCCAGGGAAGGAACTTCGCTCATCCTGTTTTTCACTCTTTAGCGTCTTCTTCGTTTTCGCATTTGCCTATTGAGTTTTTAACTGATATCGATGATGTGAGAATTATTTGTTATGAGAACTAATGAATTCCTTTCTGATGAGAGTATTGGTTCAGTTAAAACAAAGGAACATGAAGAATGCGGTGCAAGCGTATCATCGCAACATCGGGAAGGAACGCACAAAAGAACTACAAAGAAAGGAACGAATTCGCCTGCAAAGACTCATGCAAGAGGACGAGGAGGGTTACAAGTGGGACTTTTTCATGTGTTTTTTTCTCTTTGCCTTTTCTTGAATAGTAGTAATTGGCCAATGTTATCATCAAATGATTATATTGCTGAATATGTTGCTGATTATGTTGACCAATGGTTATATTATGTTGTTATTATATTGTAGTATAAGTACCGAAAATTGCAGTCATAAATCGTGTTATATTGTAAATCGCTCATCTTTCTTACCATTAGCTTCACTTCTTGGTTTGCTTTCTGCAACAACCTTCATATCTTTTAGAAGTGGAAATTTAATAATTATGTATGATGAGATGGGGACTAGTATATGGAATGCTGTAACGATGACTTTCAGGCAACTGCTCGATGAGAAGAAAGACAGACGCTTGGTTTACCTCTTGAAACAGACCGACGAATATGTGGAGAGTTTATCGAATCTTGTCAGACAACGAGCAACAAATTTACAGATTAAACGTATGTCAACATGCAAAGCAGTTGCAGAGATACAAGATAGAATCAGAACTATCTTCTATACTATATTTACATATTTTGCATCGTGTTTTTTCTTGTTAGCTGCCCTCTTCCACTTCCCTCTCCCTCCCTCCGTTCCTCACCACGTGAATTCAGCATTAGATTTCAACGGTTTTTACACGGTGTTGTCGTATCTGCCGCTACTGATTATAGTTGTGGGTTGTCAGAGCTGCACCTTTGCATCTTTTTAAAATCTCTTTTGACTTTCATCGAAAGTTTTACTTGTTGTTGGCTTGTGTTCAAGTCTTAGCTGACTTTTAATGATATCATCTCCGAATGTCATGGGGCTCTCAAATTATTAGGGTTTTAGAGGAAAGGACGAACAATGTAATCGCTAAAAATATCCATGTCCAGTGCTGACTAGGCAGCCTTTGTTTTAGCAGTGTTTTAAGCATTAGATTTCTGTACGAAATGTTTTTTCCGTTGCAGCGGGTAGTTCAAGTCGTTGAGGTGTTCTCACATTGTTCCATAGTTTCCTTTTTTCGAATGCTTCTTGCATTATTCTGTGGTCGCATTAACTTATAAGCAACTATCACTGAGGGCGGTTGTGTAGAACTTACCCTCCAGGTGGCCAACTTAGGCAAACTGTTGTGGTCTTTTTTGGTTGAACTTTTTGGTCTTATACCGATACCAAACTGACCCATTCCGACTTACTGAATTGCTGTATCAAAAAATTTTTGCGGAGATATAATGACCAATGTTGAAGCAGCTATTTGAGGGTGCAAGAACCCCTTTGTATTGTTTTGCAGTTTAATTTGGTTCGTATAAGAAGCCTTACAACCATGTTCATTGCGTTATGCGTTCTAAGATGCAATACAATACAACTATTGCATTTCATTTTAATGCCTGGGAAGGGCTTGCATTAATGGTTCCAAAGCTCAATACAATCACATTCGACCCATTGGCCCTTTTATGATTAATCGTTAAGCTATTGGGCAGTAACGATATTTCATCTGTTAATGTTGATGGGAATGAGTATGCAGCTTCCTTCAGGGAATGATTCGAGGACTGTTCACCTGGCGACTGAGAAATTATTTCCACTGGACAAGCCATCAGAGGTAGACGATATGTTTGCTTGCTTTGAGATTCATTCTGGCAATGAGGTTTAGTGCTTTCTTTTATGGGAGGTTGCATGCCCTCGTTATTTATGTTTGATCGCTTTTAGCAGTGTTCGATTGAGCCCATTGTTACTGTATTATAATTTCTTAGCAAGCGCATGTTCCCATAAAGTATTTTAGATGATTGCGAACCACATCAATATGCTTTGAACGAAATTAGGAATTGATGGCAACGCAGCATAAAATGAGTTAGGAGTTAAGGATCGTATCTCACAGAGAGGACTCGATAAACACCATTTATTTCTTACTACTCTTGCAACAACGCGCAGTAAATGTGGAGTAAAACGAATCATCCAAAAGTAAAAAATTTGGGCCTGAATCACCTTCATCAACCGTTCTCTTTCTTATATTCGGGCGCAGGCTGTTATATACTAGCCTTTCCATCTCTCTGATCATGGTACTGTGGATTTGTTGTCCTGTTGTGGATCCGCCAAATTATTGTTTCTTCCATGTTTTGTTCTCTTATTGGTTTATTTTTCTAAATTTGTGTACAGCTTTAACTCAAGGTGCTGACGCAGATTTTATACTGCTTTGCATTTTCCGAATATCAACTCCCTTGATATAGACTAATAGCAAACTTTTTGAATATCTGCACTAATGGTGCAGACAGTCAGGAACTTGTGACTTAACGCCATAGTCCAATGTTTAGCACTGTTGTAGTCCCTTAATGCCATAGTTGTCTGGGTGACTGTTAATGCCTTCGTAGTCTGATGCTTAACTTTATTGCTGCATAGGGATATTTCTTACCCATCTTAGTCGCTTTCTGAGGTATGATGTGAACCTTAACCGTTGAAATGGCGTAGGTATGAGGAAGTTTTTATTTGTAGGGTGTGCCGGCTGGAGAGGGCTCTAAGCTGGACAGCGCGGATAAATTGGTGCCACAACTCGGATCTGCGGCGTCGCATGTGGATGATGATCAAGAAGGTATTGCTTTTTTAGCACCCTGTTGTTTTATAGCTACCATAAGGTCATAAGGCAGGAAATTACTTCTATGATTATGAGCGAATGGTGGAAGGAAGAAGGTAAAATAAAGTGCATCTCAAAGTATGGTCGCTTTGTAGGGATATTGGCAAATTGATTACAGACACACAGCAGCGCAAAGATTGCGGCGATGGATTATTTTCTTAAGACTCATATTCTATAATAGCAAATTGAATGGCACAGAGACGAAGTTCTTGACAGGTAGAGGGATAATAGTTTAGTAGATCCATTCGAAGAGTAGCAGTTAGATATCGTTTTCGACAAGATGCAATATGAGTGTTAGGGGATGAATCATTTTCATTCTTTGTTAATTATATTTTTGGAACAATTTAAGATTTGCGTTACATCTGAGAACTACTAATGTTTAACATTTGATAGTTGATAAGCATTGGGGATAGTGTTTAGCTATCAAGGAACCTTGATAGCTAATCCTACAAAGATCTCTTTCAAAAGTTCATCTTTGTCAGATCCATCACTTTTTTGAGCAATTCTCAAAGAAAGCAAAATTGCATGTTTATTTTGTTTTCGTGGATATTTCAATTACTGATCACATAGGACTGAAAGTTGTTCTTAATCGATTTATGAAAAGCTTAGATGAGGAGGCACGTAATCGAGAGATCATAGAGAAGGCGCGAATGGAAGAGGATGAATATGATCAGAAGACTAAAAAACAGAATGAATCATATTATGCGACCGCCCACCGAATTAAGGAGGAGATCACTGTACAACCATCGATGATGGGTGGTGGTGACCCTAGTCTTCAATTGAAACCATATCAGGTGATCTTTTATCCCTTTATTCTATCGCTCTTCATTAATACAAAGCTTTTTGGCTTTTGTAACAAATATCTTCCATTATGAGTACCATAAGGCTGTACGTCAGGGAGTATGGTAATTCTTTTTCATAGCGAGCAATAAAGTGATGGCAAACTTAGTCAAATGTGGCACTGGTAATTTCGTTGTAATAAATGGCGACTCTAAGTTATGCCTCCTCCCATTCTGAGGTTAAAGGTCATCGGCAACTATATGCCTAGTACAACACTTGCTGCTTCTTCTATCATGTGTTGAAGTTCCTTGGTTTAATTCGTGCGCTGATTGCGTTAAACTCATACATGAAAAAACAAATGTTCCTCAGAAGTGGTGCTGGACGACTATCAGTGGCGAATACCTTGAAAGACCTATCCTAATCAGGTCATGATGCGCCCAGATGAAGCATAGAAAAAGTTTGGTCCAAATTTTATCAGTACCGAGGCTACCTGACAAGATCTCTTTGTATTGCCCACTTACTATTGTAGTTTTATTTTATTTTTACTAGACTTTGTTCATGTTGTTTTTATTTTTACCTTATTTGCGCAATGTTTTTGCAAGAGAGGTTAGGTAGTCGTGTTTTACATCTTAACCGGTCATTTTTACTTTTTTTTGTTAGAAATTTGAAGTGTTAAATGATGCATTGTCATCAAATGATGAAGAATACAATGCGTTGTAGATATTTTGACTTGCAGTTGAGAGGTGTTGAATGGTTGGTATCATTATTCAACAATAATCTCAATGGAATATTGGCCGACGAGATGGGTCTTGGCAAGACCATTCAAACGATTGCACTTATCGCTTATTTGATGGAGGTGAAGAAAGTCAATGGTCCTTATCTTATCATCGTTCCTTTATCGTATGTTTTTTATTTGAATTTTTACGGCTATTGATTCTTAACTCAATTCTCACCACAAGTGAATTTCGAAATTTAGCATTTGTTCATTTCTTATTAATGAGTCGATCAACATTTTTCTGCTTTGTGTTGCACAGTTCTGTATTGTGTCACTGTTGACTGTTTCATTATGAATTTCCTATAGATCTAATTGAATGTTGCAATTGACTATAGAGAAATGTGAATGATTGAACGTCGTGAAATCAGTTCATTTGGTCAGTCTTTATAATATTGGTGACAGTAAAACCCACTCATGTCACATTCTAATGACCTGTTCATATCCTACATATTTTGCAAAACCAGCAAAGCTTCACAATTTGAGTTTTTTGGAGATGTCTTTAAAATCTTGCTACCCGTATAATCAGTTCGCTATTTCTTCGTGAATAGCAAAGTTACTGATGTTTCTTTGATAAAGGTCTCAATCGTTTGGTTTTTTTATGGAAATCATTTAAAACCTTCGCATTTTGTAACAGCAAAGTTACCAGCACTATTATCATTATGAAGCACATAAATTTCATCTGATAGAGGTTTATAGTGGAGCACAATATTTTACTAATTTCAAGTATTGATGTTTTTGTTAACGAGTAATCTGTTATGATCAAATGAGTTCAGGGACCATAGACGAAGACACAAATAGGTTGAGGTCTTGCTTGCTAATCATAGTATGTGTGCTTCCTTACTATCTCATCGTTGTTAATTCGTGATAAACGAGCTTCATTATTTCGGTGGAGTCCTTCAACGGTCGCAATTTAAAATTTTCGAGAGCGTTGCAGAACGATCTCGAATTGGGAGTTCGAGCTGGAGAAATGGGCGCCTAGCGTAGTCAAGGTGGTGTATGTGGGATGCAAGAAGATGAGGAGGACATTGGGCGACAACATATTACGTGAAATGTTCAACGTGTTGCTCACCACATACGATTATGTTCTCAAAGAGAGAGCACTGCTTGGAAGAGTAAGCTGTTATCGGTTTTCTCATTCAATATTTATTGCATTTTCAATCATCTTGGGATCGGATTATGAGTGGCGGGATAGAGCGAATACCGATATCTTGTAACTTTTAGGGCTTATATCTTTCTTAAACTGATCAATAACTAATGAATCCAGTCCCTTTGTTCCTACACGCCGTTTATTCTAAAGAGGCACTCTTTTAGAAGAATATGTGATCGGAAGGGAGATCTGTAAATTTCGCAATACTAACAGAGGGAATGCACCAAAGTGTAGAGGGATATGTGCTGAGAATAGACGCACCGCACTGATAACAGTCGGAACATAGAGCTTAAAATGCTTTTACCCGATCAGGCGAGGACATGCGCATTCGAAGGAGGTCATGTAATGGTATTGGGGTTCAACTGTTGTCATATTTTAAGAACGAACGTGTGACCGAAAGGAAATTTAAGTTGGGAGAGCTGATAATTGGTGTTTTATGGTATGCTCACTTGAAGGAACAATTGCTGAGAGAGGTTTCTGTAAATGTTTTTGATGGATGAGATGTGCGTTTGCTGCAGATTCGTTGGGAGTACATCATAATAGACGAGGGGCATCGCATTCGAAATCACGACTGCAAGTTGACACGAACTCTCAACGGATTCTTCAACGCACGACATCGCCTGCTTCTGACGGGAACGCCTGTGCAGAACAAACTACCCGAACTGTGGGCACTTCTCAACTTCCTCTTGCCTTCGATCTTCAGCTCATGTGAAACATTTGAACAGTGGTTGGTTCACCCGCTTTATTTATATCGTTGACTCATTTTCATTGTTTATCTGTAGTTTGTCCAGGGGAGGGGGGGGGGGGGAAGCAGAGCTTTCCGGGTGACATTTTCGAATCACACTGATCCGATTATGGTTGTGCTTTAATTCGCTTCTCAACCAGTCTTTTATCAGCACAACATTTGCCTTGAAAGCTTATCTTGCAAAATTTCTATTTGCCTTGAAATGTTGCTGATAATTGTTATCATGCAAATATGTTACCAGCCCCCTCTTGATACGTGGCATTATTGAAGTGTATAGCTTTATAAAGCCCACAGTTTAAGGTTCAACTAATATAACGGATAATTCCGTAATTTGTGTAATCTTCAAATGTGTCTTGGCTACTTCACTTTTCTCAATCTTGACATGAAGCATTTTTTGTACCTCGCTTTAGCGCATTTCGTCACTCAAATAGATCATTGCAAACAAGGAGGTGTCTTTCCCATATATTCTCTTGCTTAGGGCATCCTGTTTCACTGGCAAGTGCTTAGAGGAACTGTTTAATAAGCTCATTTGTTTCTCTTATGGGTCTTCAATTTTATTAGTGTAGCGAACCATCTAAACAAATCAAAATTGTTTTCCGGTTCAACGCACCGTTCGCAACAACCGGAGAGAAGATTGAATTGAGTGAAGAAGAAACTATGTTGATCATCCGTCGCTTACATAAGGTTCGCACTGTCCTAGATTTCTGCTCAGATCGGCTCTTCCATGCTCTCTTTTGCTTAATTTTCCATTACAAGTATATCGTGCGTTCCTTCTCCAAAAGCTGTTGTTCCTTTGCTGTGGCGTCGAAGACATGCTCCATTGTGGTGCTCGTTTTCGTTGTTTTCGAGGCAAACAGCATCCGGATGGAATGTTTTCAACTCTTATTGTCACATAGGGAGGGAATTTAGCTTTATTACACCTTAACCCCTGATTTGGAATTGAGTGATTTTTGTTTGTTGCTTTCTATTCGTAACTTATTTAATGGGTTAGCTGTTTTGTTGCATCAGTTTTGTTTGCTTGTTTCTGAGCACACAATGTTTGAAGTGCATAACCTATTAGTGATTCCGAAAAGCATCGCATACGATGACCTCGGGTGTTTCATATTGGTTTGCGAATGAGATTATCTTGCCGTGAAGGTTTGCCGTTAAGCGTTAATAGCTTTCCAGATGGCAACTAATTCGCTCTATGGCGGTAATTGCAGTTAAGTTTGTTATATCGCTTCTGTGAACGATTAACAATGTTCCTAGGTTTGTGTATTCTTTTGTGATGCAACGCGTGAGTGGTACTAGGTGTTTTTGCTCGTAAAATCTCCATGCTCTTGACATTTTTTTTCATCTATTCTCGCATTATTTTTGATTATGTTGAATGTTTTATTTTCTATACGTTCAGGTTTTGCGTCCTTTTCTACTTCGTCGTCTCAAAAAAGAGGTCGAAGGTCAATTACCCGAGAAGGCAGAACATTTATTAAGGTGTGAAATGAGTGCACTACAGAAAGCTCTCTATCAACACATGCAGAAAGGTGTGCTTATCGACAGCACTAGAGTGAGTACCTCTTGTTTCCTTTGGGTGTGCTTGTAAACATTTGAATCGATTATTTTTGCTGGTTCAATTCAGGCTTCAGCTCACATTCCTTTACAAAATTGAGAGAAATTTTAATATGTCGATACCTCGAAAATTCGCAAATAGTTCTTTATATATTTCACTTATTGATCGTTTCTTATTTCTCGATTGTTTCGCCGCTTCCACATTCTATGGGTTAAATAATTTTGCATTCGTCTAAGTTTTATGCTTTCTTACAGCAATAGTTCCATTGTCATGGTTTATTTTTCTTGTTGTTTTGATGGTTGTCCTGTTCGCTAGATGCTGCAAGGCTGTCCACTTTGTAGACTGGAGGTCGTATGTTAGCAAATACGGCGATGCAGTTGCGGAAGTTATGCAATCATCCGTTTCTCTTTCAAAGCATCGAAGAGGAATGTCGAATTTATTGGAAGGTACCCGAAATCTCTGGGTTAGCCGATTTGAAATGTTAATAATAAAGCAATTGCTGCCCCTGACGTTATAATTTTATCTTCGCAAGTCTACCTCGTTCTTAAAATTGAACGGTAGTTTTGGCTATTTACAGGAAGAACTTGCCGTTTTTATTACTATCCATCAAAACTTAAAAGATATGATGACCAGCGTAAAATTGCCTGAGGCAGTTGACGACCGAAAAGTTTTGAATTTCATCGGTTCCGCGTCCGTTCTCATGCGTTCTTGTTTCAGTTTTTGATCGCGTTCCACTTTATTTGCAATCTGTTAGTTCAAGTGAAAGTCTCTCCTGTTTAGCTCCTTCCAATGACTTTTCTGAATGAAGCAATGTTTTCAATGCAGAATAATCGCTAGAACGAGCATGTTTTCATTAGGATCGTTGCTGTCACATTACGGCTTTAATGGCGCTAATAATCGCTGCTACTATAATACCTAACTGATTTGAGTTCAGAAGAGATCTCTATCGAGTTGGTGGCAAATTCGAACTTCTCGATCGTATACTCCTCAAGTTGAAAGTAACTGGGCATCGGTTGTTGATGTTTTGTCAAATGACGTCATTAATGAGTATCATGGAGGACTTCTTGATCTATAGACGTAAGCTTTTCTTCTACTAAGTTCCGTTCATTATCCTTCATCTTAATTTCTTCTCCGCATTAGTTCCATTTAAACCACATTTTGAACAATTTTTGTGCGCTTTATCATGTTCTTTGTCATAAGGAGTTTTCTTATCTGATCCGTGGGATTTATTTACTCTACACCATTAATATGTGGAATTATGCATATGTCATTCGTAGTAACCGGCACGACACGGCGCATACCTGATAGCATCAAAAGCTTATTTGCCCATGTCGGGGTGGCGGGGGGGGAAAATATCTTCGCTTGGACGGAAATACGAAATCGGATGATCGTGAGAAACTTTTGGACCTTTATAACGCTCCGCAGAGCGAGTATTTCATTTTCCTCCTATCGACACGTTCTGGTGGCATTGGTCTGAATCTGCAGAGTGCAGACACGGTCGTTATCTTCGACTCTGATTGGAATCCTCATCAGGCATGTATTGCTCGCAAGGCTTTTGTTCTGTTCATGATAGAGGTGGCGGAGGGGGGGGGGGGGNTAGTCAGAAATACGCACCTTGTTTTATGCTTTCCTTAACTTTCCATCAGATTGTTGTTCACTTAAGGCTGCTGTTCGTAAAAATCAGTCATCGGCCCAACTAGCGCAGTGGTGAAGTCCTGTTGGCATTTTCGGCGGTCTCTGTAAATTAATTCTTCTATTTTAATTTTGTTTATGCATCGATATTTATTTTAAGTTCTTCCAGGGCTTTATGTTTTTTTCTGCGGTGTGCTGAATTGGGAGGTGTGTGGTTTTTCTGATTGAGGGAAACAACGCTGAGCTCAAAGAAGTTGAAGTGATGTGATGGACTGGAGACACTTCCAGCGTCCTGACGTTTTCCCTGCACTAAAAACATCTTTTGCCTATTTATTGATATATTTGACGAGACAAATAGTTAAGTGCTATATTCTGAAAACTGATCGAAAATATATAGTAACAGCGGCAAAGATAATGCTGCAGTATTGCTCGATTTTAAATCCGCAACGTTGATTTAAACGTTCATGTCAATTTCTGTAGGACAAGCAAGCAGAGAGTCGTGCACATCGCATAGGTCAATTACGGGAGGTGCGTGTACTTAGATTGGTCACCGTCAACAGCATTGAGGAGAAGATCCAGGCAACAGCAAAGTGCAAGTTGGATATAGATAAAAAAGTCATCCAGGCTGGCAGATTCGACCAGCGGTCTACTGGTGCCGAGCGACAGCAGATTCTCGAACAGATTGTCAGGTTGATTTTGCATGTTCTGTGGTTCTGAGCTTGAAGGCCTGTAATGGACAGCTTATGAAAGTCATCCGTGGTCGGAATTTAAGTCCGTATTTTGAAGCGCGCATGAAGTTTCTTTCATCGAGGCTGCTGCATTTAAAGTGTTTCGTGGGGGTTTGAATTCAATACGTTCGAGTTTTAGCTGACAAATTTACACAAATGACTGGTGGGCACTCGTAAGCTGTATGGACTTTGTTGAAAAAATTGATATTGGAACGTTGATTGACGTTGTGACATGGAAACTGTGGTTTAACAATAACTCTGCTATGGTTTTTTGCTTTTAAAATGTTTTTGTACACCAATTCGAATAGTAGGTTGTGGTGATGCAGTGCATAATAATGAAGCCAGCTGAAATAACGTTGCTTGCTAAACAATTGGTGCTGCTCATCTAGTGGCGTTCATAAATGCTCTCAATCTTGAAGAGGTACGAATGTCGATGAGACTGAGAACGAACTTCAAGATGACGAGATGATCAACCAAATAGTCGCTCGTTGTCACGACGAATTCATTTTATTCCAGGTATCAGAGTTAATGAAAGTGTGTTGAGGCGCAAATGTTAATCAATATTTTCGCATGTTGAATGCTGCCTGCTGCATATGTTTGCTGATATTATAGTTGCATTTTTTCGATGATAAAACTCGTCAGGTAAATGCTACCCAATAGTGAGAAGTAGCCTCATGGGGACACCGTTTGTTAATTTGAAGTAGAAGGTCGGATGAAAGACCAAAGTTATTCCGATCAGCGGACGGCGGTGGTGGATCTGATGGAGACGTACAACACTGAGTAGTACGCCTTCGTGTGTTGGTAAGTTGAATTTTCAGTGCACAATGGCTACCCAATGATGAGGCATAGCAAGTTGAAGTAGTACGCCTTCAACTTGTTATACCTGGGTGCGTAGTGAAAGCCATTTCCGTGGGGAGATATTTAGTTTAAGCAATATTGTCATTTCTTGTTACCTTTTTAATTGTAAGTTTATTTATTGGCCTCCAAAGTGAATATTTTGGAGTTTATCTTTTCTCTTGAGAGGACGCATTCTCAGCACATCTGTCTGAAATCGCAGATCGGGTATGTGAGAATTTTAATGGCTAATTCTTGTTATGTATTGAGGAGATGGATCACGAACGAAATAATCGGCGAATTAGTCAGCATCTTCATAGACACCGTTTGTTAACCGATGAAGAAATCCCGATAAGCATCGTTGAGGCATCACAGAAGTTCATTGAAGAAGGAGACGCACATCACACAATAGAACCTACTGCCAAGAGGCAACATAAGGCGATTGATTATTCACAAGTTGGCAAATATTTGATTTTTATTACTATTTGGGATCAAATGTCCCGATTTATTTGCTGCACATTCGTTGATTGAAAGAAAAGATTCCGATCTATTCTCATATCGAACGTTCCACTTTTCTTTTATTGACTTTGAATATCCTTTTTAAGCGAAATTCATGAAAGATGTCACTGTTTTTCGCGTAATTTTGCTCATTTTCTTTACCTTTGCCGTGGAGATTGCTGAACGTTTTTTTGGTCAAGTATTTGATATATGTGGCAAGCAAAGTTTTTAGTGAATTGAGAAGAGATGACTTAGCTTCGGTGACCATTCATTTTGCTCGACAAACATGTCATCTACTTTTTCAGAGACGCATACTTCAAAAATTCTTTGACTATGCTTGATGAAAGTTAATGTCATTAGATGGTTAGGAGAAACAGAAATGAACAATATTAGGTTTTCAGAGAAGGTTTGGAGAGTTGGTATTCATTAAATTCAGGAGCTGACAACGGTTCAGAGACATGCATTCATTCATTCAGGATCGCATGTCGGATCGAGAATGGTTGAAAGTGGTGGAAAGTATAGGCGAGGAAGAGCAAAAAGGGACACATGAAACGGAGGATGTGAAACGCGAGCAGAACATTCGCAAGCGTAAGTGGTGCGATGGTAGGTGCATTTTTAACTTATTGCACTATCTTAACTGTTATGCTTTTCCTGTAGGTGGCATTTTCTTGGATGTATTTATCAGTAGATTCCAGAGCCAACTATGGTTCAGAGTCGTGCATCCCTTCATTGAGGATCTGAGACCGAGTCGAAAGTGGTTGATTTGCTAAATGGCGGGAGTCGTTTACAAATTCAATAATTTACTACAGTGACCGATAGATACATAACTATGCTGAAATTTTTGAAGGGATTGAAATGCTATCGTGGACGTAGTCTGCTGATTACATTACAGCGTGAAAGAAAATGAATTTTTAAAAATATAGTGCCTTAGTTGTGGGGTGGTTCATGTTAAACATTAAATATGCAAAATTTCTTGAAAATCTTGGAATTAATCATGACCGTGGCGTTGTTCAGTAGTCATGGACTCTGTAAACAAAAAATTGTTACACTGATGAAATGATGAGCACGTTGAATAGAGCCGTAGTTGTGCACAGACCGATCTTATCGATGTTTCATTCGGGGGTTGCAATATACTGTTGTACGTCACATCAAAAGAGTTGCAGTTGTGAACAGTGGATTTCGACTCTGTGGCAAATATTGTGGAGAGGCTAACTGATAGTAACACATTGGGGCTTTCATCTCTTCTATAAATCTTGGTAGGTGGAAAAGATAGAGAACACTGCATTCATTTACAAAATGGTTCACTACGTTGCAGCAACGGGCGCAAGGTAATTGCTGCATTGAAGTGTCTGGACGCACAAGATGGGCATAGCGGCCAGTTTGATGCCACCGATGAATCAGTGGATCTGAAAGGAATGAAGAAAAAGATCGAAAGAGGTTCGTATTCGAGTGTGCAAGAAATGGGCGATAACCTGAGGTCACTCTGCAGCAGTGTCAGAGTAAGTGATATGTGCTCTGCGGTAGATTGTTACTGACAAATATGCGCGTATGTGCATATATGTATATATACGCAACGCGGAGTGATACATGCTAATTTTTCGCACCTTTAAATGCGCATTTCAGTCCCTGATAAACAATGAAAGTGTGCAGAACGCGTGGGCTTGTATCGTCGCGGCATTCCAACCTGTTTTCATTTGGTTGTATGACGAAACTATAGTTGGTTGTGTATTATATCCACACATTTCGAATAGTTGGTCTTCGCATTATTGATCGTTTTGCGCTGATGAAATGGCGCAAACTACAAAAGGTTTAATGCACTTCCTCCATCTTCTATTTTAAGCATCAATTTTCACATACGCTTTAAATTTTGCGTCATATACTTGACACATTTGACTTTCGGCTAGCCACTTTTAAGCTTTCTCCCTTCTTTTCTTAGTGGATAACGTACGACGGGTTTAACGAAGATACATTGCATTGTGAAAAGCAGCGATAATGAAAAACACTAGTTTCGCTGTGCAAGGTGAGAAAGCATTAGCTACTGTTTTTCAGCAACGCATAAACATCTTATGAAATGCAGTTTGCGGTTGGCTAATTTATTATGATGACTGTTTAAATTGTATATTTGTTTTCACAGAAATGTGAGGTAATTGGATCGGAGGTCTTCAAAGATTCGGTCCTGTTGGAAGACCTATGGAACGAAATGGTGGACGAGATTCAGCAACCATCGATGTGTGGGACGAATACTTCCAGCAAGCCGTCAGCTTCTCTTACTTCTGCTAAAGTTGGTGATTTTTGTTAGTGGTTCTTTTTGCTGCCAAGGAAGTAAAGTATCGGAAGTGATTTGGGAAAAACCGCATGTGGGAGGGAGAGATAAAAGTATGTAACAAAAAAAACTTTAAATTGTCAGAGGGATCGGTTCTGACAGGAGCTTAAAGCTTGTCTTGAAGGCGGGATGAAGACCACAATTGAGTACGTCCTAAATTTTACCTTTTAAGATTTTAAGCAATCGAAAAATAGAGTTCTAGAGGTAAAGACATTGATGACTGCAGACCTTTTTGTATCGGAGGCTACCAGAAATGAGGAAAGCCCTTTTCTTAAGTCACTCTTCTCTTCAGTTATATCTATACTATATGCACGTGCACTGTTACCAGAGATTACTGTGGGGGTCGTGGAGAAAGGACATTTTACCATCTACGTTTTATTATTTTGATAGAAAGATAGTTTAAGGAGTTGAAGTCTTTTAAGGTGTTTTTTTAGAAAAACGACGCAAACAGCGGTAAAGCATCTTCGAGTAACAAGAAATGTCGAAAAAGGTCGCATTAGGTTCGTTTCCTTCGCAGTTTTGTTCAAATTCTACCTGCTAAGAGTCACACATGACTGTGAGCACGAGTTGGTGGTATAGTGGTTTTTCAGCAATGAAGTTCTTTAGCATTGTGGATGTTGATAATACCAGCTGGCTTGTTCTCTATGGGATACTCGCATCGAGAAACAGAAGAACGAAGAGGAATGCTGGGATAAATTGAAATTGGGTGGTCCATTGATTTTTGTGCTGAGGGATATCGAATATATGACGACGGAAATTAAAGGGATTTATTTCCGATGTTTCGGTATTTTATGAATGCGTGTTTTTTGACTGTAGAAAAATCACGCTTATTCGTCGTTTTTTTTTGAAAATTTTGAATTGTCGGTTTTCAGGCTCATGTGCTGTGATTATGGCTCAATGAGTGGAAATATCACTATAAACCTGTTTTGTCGTCGTTTCTTGGTGCATTCATTATACGCCGACATCTTTACATCATCAAATATTACAAATGAACATAACACAGAGTTCTGTGGTGTGCATTGCTAAGCGGCCAATTGGTGCACACGATGCGGGAAGTTGTCTTGTGCACCCATGACGAAAATCATTATTTTATATGCCATTGTTGGGGGCATTAAGTTGTCCCCATAAATTAACGGACACTCCTTTCTCAAATATGGCATTTGCTGATTTCATATCTTTTTTCAAGGTCGACGTTTATGATGTAATGTTGCCGAAGGGAGAGGTATTGTCTTTGTGCCATTTGTGCTCTTTATTTGTTGCATTTATTGTTGGCTGTTTCTCTTTGCTTGCTTTTATATACTCGTTATTGCATAATAAATGAGCAGATATGATGTGGAGGGTTCCGACTGGATGTTTTAATTTTGACTCTTATTACATAAGTTTCTCGTGCGAGACGAATTGTAAATCGGATTAAAAATGTTGTGGTCGGAATATCTTGTCTGCTATTTATTAAAAAAGTGGAAATGATGGACGAATATTGCGATGACTGGGTTGAAATGAGCTGAACGAGAGAGAGCCGATGTTCAGTCTTCATCATTCGTTCGATTTTATATAGGTATTTCTTCTGCTAATATTGTATTCAGCAATAAGCATCCTATATGGGCAATTTTATGGTTTTCATTGTGCGTATATGGTGGCATGTAGTCTTTGTTGCATGTGTGCGATGTTTATGGTTGCGTTTTCGCGATGATGGAGTCGCTGAATAATATTTGTTCAAATGGGTGTTTTCGTTGAAAAGCAGTAGTCTCATATAATTTGATCCTGTGATTAAGCCACAAGGTAGCTTCTTGCTGTCGCTATCTGCTCTCACCGTTTTGCCCGATTTAATCAGTTTGGCCTCCCGTGTAGGTATATGTTGACTTGCCATATAACACCCGTCATATGTAATTTTACTATATGATGTTATGAAAAAATAATATCGGTTGTATAAAATCGTCGGATATCTTTGTACGGTCGTAAAAACTACTGTGTTTGCCGTTATCCTAGTAAGTAAGAACATCCCGCCATCACTGTAATGGACAAAACAAGCTCTGAGAAACGGTAGTGGCCCTATAGGCAGAAGTGTGTTTTGTTCAGGCAGTGCACTCTCTCCTGCACATCGCTGGAGTGATCACGTGAGATGGATATCTTTTCCGTCGTGCAGACATTGTTCTTTTTTTGTTTTTTCGTCTAATTCTGATGTTTTCCCGTTGTTTTTCGTCACTTCTCTGACACACTGATTATCATTGCCAACTGTGCTATTTCTATAAATAAATAGCCATTGTTTGTTGCCATTTCAAGCATCGCAGAAACGGTGACGCTTTTATCACTTCCGAACCGAAAGATAACCACAAGCACTTGTCCCCATCAGAGCAAGTTTCAAGTATACGTTCTTAGTGATGAAGGACGTTCGCTGATTTTCAGATAAGTGTAGTATTAGAATTCTTGGGCAATATTCCATATGAAAGCAACTGATTCATTTTCTAACCTGCCGACTGCTCATCTCTAACGAAGGGCTCTACTCTACTCAGTTTGTACAACAAGAATACACTCATTGGGCGTTGCAACTCAATAACAACGATGTCCTTCAAGAAGCAGTCTGCAAAATTAAACCGCAATTTAAAGGTTAAGATGGAAGGGAATTGAAACATAGTCTCCCTTTCTATTTATGGTAGTGAATTCGGTTGTCTGTTAGGTCGAACAATTCGGCAAGTCGCACAATAAGAGCGACTATCAATCGAAGAATCAGTATTCGAGGTCTAATGTATCTGATTTATCCACTGGTTTCACCTCACTAAGCGCCTGCTTATATGACCGCATTTCTGCTGCATACATCGGATGGTTTCTCCAACGCATCTGAAAAAGCATTAATCGGTTATGTTTGTTGCAATGGCTGTTGTCTGTTATGCGTCACTACGACTTCACTACGTGACTATTTTCGGTGTCGTGCAATTCCCATCTATGGAATATGTTGTACATTGTGTTGGGATTTGTGAACTCTTGCTAGAAACGGGTTTGCTATTTTATTACGCTTCATGCATTCTAATAGTTGTCTGAATCCTAAGATCGCTTTAAAAGGCGCATCAGTTTGACTTGAACACCAACCTGCAAGAAACGCCATCCAGTTATCCGATCCCGTTTCACACTGCACTGTCTTCTGGTGGCTTTTGCATTGCGCAAGATTGTCGACACTTCCTGCAAGTTTAACAATCAATACGAGTGAAATAGAAAATAATTCATACAAATATTCGAATGGTATGATGCTTCAACTGGAAGAAAGCGGAAAACTGAGGACTTAATATTTAAATGTTATTTGCTGCTTTTCAAAAACCCTCCGTACCATCCCGTCCAGTTTTCGAGGTGACCGAAGCAGTAGTTTTATTGGTGATGAAGAAGGGTTAACGAGCGTGGATACGGGACATGTATTCTTCAAGGAACAGAAATTTTTCAGCTCGCACTCTGCGACAATCCATAGTATCAGCACTCTTTGGTAGTTTCGCTGCATTATAGCACAGAAAATATACGGTCCTGTGCTGTGTTGCAACTGTTGTACAATATGTTGCAACTTAGGTAACAAAAACGGAATAATTAAACGACGTTGACAAAACACAGACGGACGGATGAACACCGCAGTCTCCCCATTGCCTCTCCGCAATGCAAAACGCAGTGCTTTCGTTTTAGTGACGGGACGACAGGCTTTTGTTCGCTGAGGATTAAAACACAGACTGAGTGCAATGAAACTTCAAGTCGAATCGGAAAAGATGGGTTATAGCATGCCTACTGATTGCACGCAATAAAGATGAAGGGGCCAAGCTTATAAGGAATTCGAGATGTGACCAAAAGTCAAGGAAAAAACTCTGGTACCTTATAGTAATTTTGGTCGATTTCTGCCCATTGCTCGAAACCTTCAGGCATTTGCTCTCGTTTCTTTTTCCGATGTCGTCTAGACTCGTTCGAAGACTTTGAACCTCTAGAACCCCTCGATCCTTTTGAGCCCCTCGATTTCGAACCGCGAGAACCTTTGCCCTTAAGAATACACGACAGTCTTGCGTTTTGCTGTGAATGCGAACAATAGCGACTTCTAGAGGAATGATGTTTCAAGAAAACTCCCTTAGCAAGCGTTTGCAGGTAATCATACAACGTTTATCAACGCGTCTCTTTTGATGTCTTCGAGTCTCTAGAACGGTTCTCATATCAGATGTTGATGTAAAAAATTTTAAACTGCTAGCTGCAGTTGATACATGCTGACAGCTGTTGACACATAAAATCTTGCTATTGACACATTGTTTGGCAATAAAAAGTTTTTATATAGTTTAACAGAAGCACTCGTTACACCTCAACGTTCACCCAAAAAGCATTGCCGATACTGTTTTCTTAAAACATTTTTCCTTGCATTGGAGCAACTTTCCACCATGGCTTTGATCAATGAAAAAACTATGGATCGCGATTGCACATCGCAAATGGTTAAAGCGACGGTCGCAAGTTAGAATACCTATAAAGACTCGGATTATGATAGCGATGGAGATTGGAAGACCTATCGCGTAAACAGAACAACAAATTTTGCTGCATAAAATTATGCTACAAATTCTACAGAAGCAAATGTGCACTCAAAGGATGCCAATGCAATTCCGCTCGTTATCAAACAGCACGGGCTATCGATCAGCTATACCGTTTTCGACTATCAGCATCCAGGTTGCTTGTTCGCAGATATCCTGGAAAATCGCACTAGCTACCATGATCGTTCGCATTCCCTTTTCTGAAAAGTCGCATATAGATGCAAGTTTTTACGCGCCCACATTACGTCATAGCAATCCCAAAACAATACCAAGTGCATCGGATTACCGTTCTACTCGAGCTCGTAAGAGTATGGCCAGCGGGAGTTGAGGCTGCTTTCGAGGAAGAGCTCGACTGTATGGCAGCGGTTCCGCTTTCAGTTACTTTGCTGTCTTTAATTGGAGTTCCACTTGTCTCTTTACTCTATAAAGCGCCTTTTCATGTGATGAACTCGCAATAACTTACTTGAGAAAAATCTTTCAAAGGCGACTCGCAAAGTGCGCCAACTATATGAATACAGATGTAAATGCAAACGTGAATAATTAAATAAATGAATTTTTATTTTTATTTATGCGTAAGTAAGTGCCTGTTAATTATTCTCCAAGATTTGAAACTGCTGAACGGATAAACAGCTTCTACATACACGACACAAACCCTAAAATATAATACCGACATGGTGCTTTCCTTCTAAATGATGCAAAAAATCGGATAACTGTCCCTTTCGATGTACACACTTGATTTGAATATACAAAAATATGTTTGATTAAATAAGTGTAATAAATTAAATAGCTTTAAAGAAGAAAGGGCAATAAATGCCCTCTTCAAAATCATCCAAACTTCTGGAGCATAGACTTTGAAAACAATAATCATCGACCAACCGCACCTCCATCTCTTGCTTCACTTCTACGCATTCGTGAGCGCCACTAGCAGAATATATTAGTCGATTAACTGGTGAACTGCCAGGCGACCACCCAACGAGCAAGTTATATCGAAAATGAAAATAGTGAATAATATGAGCGGGTAAATTTAAAAAATATGCATATGCGAAGCAAATTCCAACAATAGCTTTTTGATATGCACCCACTATATTACGCAATAATTTCTTCCATCCTACACTAGAGAAGAGGGCGCCTGCTGGCTAGGATCGCCATGTGATGTGATAACTTATGTCATCCTGCGGGTCGGGAAGAGGTTTTCATGCCAGGAGGTTGCCTTCTGAAAACTCCTCGCGGGCGTAAGCGAGATATTCGGAGCACCCGCGTGGGTTAAAGGACTGGAACAAGCTTTATGATGCTAGGAAAGCGGTCAACCTAATTCGCGTTATTGTGTTGTGTGATGACCACCAATTTTTGAGAACCTGTAATCTTGGCTTATTATTGCATTGGAAAGCAACTTGTCCAATATGCGAGGTGAGGTGTGGCCGAAGTCGAAAAGGAATGTTTGCATGCAGGCGTGCATGCGTCAGAGTAGCTCTTATTCAAAGAATTGTTGCTAATAAACAAGGGTCGCCTCAGGGATGACGTGAGAAGTGACTATTGGTAACGCTGCATTTGTTCAGAATAAGTAAGCCTTTTTTTTAAAATTTCCACAGTCTTCTTACGGCACCACGCAATGGAACTGCCGACACGATGGCGAATATTAGAAAATTCTGCTTTATCAGCAAGAAGTTTTCGAAGAACGTTATGAAGCACAATTGGTTGAACACAATTGGTTCAGTTGCAACTGCATGAATCGCGAAACACAGACGCCCACTCACTGACTTGTAAGGTGAAACAGTGAGGTCACGGATGAATTCAGTTTGTGTCGAGTGAAAAAACCATGAACATAAGCGAACTAAAACAACAATATCTAGAAAATTTCTCGTAGAGGATATGAAATGCTTGGGGCATTGCCGTTTGCAACAACACATCACACTTACAGCTCACTAATGCCGTAGGAGTCGTCACCAACGCCCTTCATCACCACACTCACATGCATAATCTCAAAGGCAAGTGAAACATGTCCATGACTACAAACATTTGTCTATATTTCCCATAAATCCCATCTGAAAGCAACATAATGATGAATGGAAGCAGTACACAGGCTCCCTTGGCCCTTGTTTGCCTTCCATATGACTAATAAAGTTCACAGGGAGAAGACGTGACGTGCTCTTTCCTCTGTGCTCAAGGAAAGGATGCGTAACATTGGACGGGAAATGAAAACACAGTTTAAAAAGTGAGTAACAAGTTTTCCATGGGTATATGAATAAGGCTTGTTGCCACCAAGCGAATCTGAAAGCATCTGTCACTCTCAGCATTTTCTAAGGTACAGATGTCAGGCAAAAGAACACTTTGCGGGATCCCCTCATGAACTCAATGTGCTACAAAGTTATAGAGCATCGCATATTAATTCCACTTGGACAGCAGAGAGACCTTTATCCAATGCATAAGATTTTGTCACGTGCTTCAATCTCATCGTTTTATCGCAAATTTCAACGTCAACTCAGTGCCTTCATCGTAAGGAATGCGACGGACCTGTCCTTCTCAGGGTTCAACGGTCTGAAAAAAGCTCTGAGCTCTAACCTTCACGCGATCTTGTGAATTCTCCTCCAACAGGCAGTGGAAGTGATTGA
Source organism: Baylisascaris schroederi (assembly GCA_006503575.1). Taxonomy (NCBI): domain Eukaryota; kingdom Metazoa; phylum Nematoda; class Chromadorea; order Rhabditida; family Ascarididae; genus Baylisascaris; species Baylisascaris schroederi. Next base: position 48,638 of record QEWY01002685.1, read on the forward strand.
AGTGAAGTAAAATAAAGTACCCCGTTAAACTCATTAGCGACAATTGCAAAGTTCATCGGACCTCAACTTCACTTGCTCAACACGTCCAACTTTCTATCAACAGATCGGATCTAAGATGACGCAGCTCGGCGGCTATTGCCCCATGTGTGTCCTTACAACTTATCTTTTTAGCTCCTTGGTGGTCATCACGCCTTAAACGATAGTATATCGGTGCCGCGACAACGTCGGCATCGCCATTTGCACTCCACATAGAAAAACTAATCCTGCTTTTCCGGTCCTCTGTCCGTCATCTTCACCGATTTAATTTGGTGTGCATCACTACGTTTCGCGTAGCTTGCTTACAAGTACAACTTGAAATCGAATTGGAATTTACTACTACGCCAAAATATACCATATAAAACGTCATGAGAAATGTCAAAGTATGCAACGATTTCATCATCAAACGAAAAAAAGACTGCAAATACTCGCTGCATGGGCACAATGTGCAAAGACATGGAGCTGAACGGGTGCAGTAATAAAACGCTCCAACGATAATAGTAGAAGTGAACTGTGCATAAATGAGCATGACGCCGCCTCATTACTGCACCGCCACAGCATATGCATACAGAACACTCACACACAAATACCCCAAACGTATTCACAGCACATGTAACGAAACGGTTTTTTTAGAGACAGTTAAGTTTGAAATTTGAGGCGATGACACAAGAAAAAACAACAGAAAACTGAATCGGTGTGGACCCGCATCATCTCACCCTTCCTCCTGCTCTGTGTACTCGGTCTCGCGTTCATCGGCTGGCTCGTCCTCATCGTCGGCCGTTGCATCCTGATACTGCTGGTATTCTGAGATCAAATCGTTCATGTTGCTCTCGGCTTCAGTAAATTCCATCTCGTCCATGCCTTCTCCAGTGTACCAGTGCAGAAATGCTTTGCGGCGAAACATGGCTGGAAAAAACGTCCGTGGATAAACAGCCGCTCACAAACACCGAGAAACCAAGCCAATAGCAATGCACAGAGACCTAACATTGCGGTGGAGAACATAAAAATGCGAAGTGACCCACGCCACCCTTCTGCAATTTTTATAATTCTCCGCCTTATTAATTACACGTAACAGCCAAGAGTACGCGTGGATGCCAACCCGTCTAACATGCTATAAAAACTCGCGACCCACAAAGGCACAATTATCTACACATTCGGATCACGCTTTCATCTGAGACTCATTCTGATTGATCACCTATCACCTATACGCTCTGAAGTTTGCAAACCAATCATGCTTGAAAGGCAATGAACCTCAGTCAGGAAATGGATATTTGTCGGACTTGCATGGCTGCTTGGTTACGTTTCAAAGCACAACAGGCACTGCATCACTATTTTAAAAGTTATGTTGTGGGATATGTTAAGGTATAATGCTGCAAAAAACGGAGGCCATGTTGGTCTCTCTAGCACATTTCTCACAACAAAACGTAACTGGGTCAGGAAGCAACAAAATTGTAGCAAATGTATGCATCTGCATATGTTTACTACTACTTGCCCAATTCAAGGCAATTAGCCTCAACAAACTACCAATCAGTATAACAGCTCATCGATAACTGTCTAATAAATCAATCGATTAGACCTACGAACATTGCCGAACGCACGCCGTTATTTAGGAAAGAAGCTTACCAGTAAACTGTTCCGAGATGCGCCTGAAGAGCTCCTGTATGGCTGTTGTGTTGCCAATAAACGTCGCACTCATTTTTAAACCCCGCGGGGGGATGTCACAAACGGCTGTCTTGACGTTGTTTGGGATCCAATCCACGAAATATGTTGAGTTCTTGTTCTGGACCTGCATCATTTGGTCGTCCACTTCCTGGATGATAAAAAACCTTTTGTATCACATCCTTCATATAAATCGATCCCAACTGCCTGCTATCTTTACCTCTATTACGGTGAAAACCATATTCCCCTCCCTCTCACACTATTCACCTACAGTACCAAAAAAATATCCCCTGATCTGTCCCATAACTGACTCTGTTACAGCCGCCCTCTCCCACCTATCCAATATTCAAGGTAATACAACAGAGACCACTTACGCGCATAGACATGCGTCCGCGGAATATCGCTGCCACAGTGAGATATCGGCCGTGACGTGGATCACAAGCGGCCATCATGTTCTTCGCATCGAATATCTGAAAACAAAAAACAAAAACCGAATATCTGATTACACTTCAAACCCCATTGCAGGCACTGTCTCTGGCGATTAAAAATTTCTCCGAGGATTAAAGATTAAACTTAGAAATTCGCGTATTAACACATTCCAAAAGTTCTGGAGGAATATTTCTGTTACACCAGAATTTACAGTCTGAGCATTTAGGTAAATGTCAAATTACCGTTGCATCCTTAAAAACTGATAACAACCTGCTGCGTGAGTTCAGCGACGTTGTGTGCTTTATAGGCGTCGGATCCTCGGGCACAGAGTGGTGCGAACCCGGGTACAAAGAAATGGAGTCGCGGAAAGGGCACCATATTCACAGCTAACTTGCGTAGATCGGCATTAAGCTGACCCGGAAAACGGAGGCAGGTAGTAACCCCAGACATCGTCAGAGACACTGCAATAAACAGTCCATCGGGTACTGCTCACTCTACATACCATCCAAATATTTGAAAGTCACAAATTTCCCCAAGCTCCTAAACTAGGTGACAGAACCTTGAAGCTGTACTGTTCTGATGAGAATTATACAGTTGCACACTGAAGCTTAGGCTTGAGACAGGTCCATTTTTAAAAAGGACTAAGATTAATACAAGCCAACGATCTTTCTACATACAAGAGTAGCATCCGACTACCTTGCCAAACACGAGAACTGAGAGATGATGTGACATAGCTTATGAAAATAGGAATAATGCTCACACCGCAAAACATCAAGGAAAACAACGACGTAAGAGATTACGACTTCAACCCCCAAGAAAACTCTCCGATCCTGTTGCTTTTCAGTCAGCGATAAAACTAGTAATTCCACTTGGGGATATCAGCCAACTTCTATAAATAGAACTCCAAGCAAACGCGAAAAAACGTAGAACGCACCAAGATGATTGAGATCTCCGTATGCTGGACTGGACAACTTGAGCGTTCTCAAGCAGATGTCATACAACGCCTCGTTGTCGATACAAAACGTCTCGTCCGTGTTCTCCACCAGCTGATGCATAGACAACGTCGCGTTGTAAGGCTCCAGCACGACATCGGAAACCTAGGATAGAAGGCCGTCCTGCATTTTGTATAAACAAACCAAAAATGATACCAGATCTGCATTCCACCGAACACTACTTGGCAATCGAATCTCTAGGCTGGATTAAGAATGGTCATACGCTCTTGTAAATCACCTTACTTTACTGTCCCGCCTGATTAGTTACTTCATTCCCGATAAAAAAGAAATAAAAGCAAAATTCGTCTCGTTCAACAATCGATAGTCCCCTTATGCAAACGAGTGAAATCATGCACCTGTGCTCATTCTTAGCAAAACCATGCGACAGAAATGTGAACGATCCGAATATAGCAGAAGGCTTACAGGATCCATCTTCAGTCTCTTATTTCAAATATGACGGAAACTCCATGAAAAAACTGCACTGAAGAATTTTACCTTGGGAGACGGAACGACCGAGAATGAGCTCATGATGCGGTCCGGATATTCCTCACGAACCTTCGAAACCAACAGCGTTCCCATACCCGAACCTGTCCCTCCACCAAGCGAATGGGTTAACTGGAAGCCCTGAAAACAAACACAATAGCTGCACTTCACCTCTTTTACGCTGCCGCACGTTAACGTCTACGCCTCACATATGGAGAAAATGGGGGACATGCATACCCTCACAGACACAAGTAGGATCAAAGCCGGTGTCTTCCCTTCCACCTCACATTATATTTAAGGACAAGTCGATTGCATACTTTCAACAAACGGTCATAAATTCTATGACACTGGTTTGGAATAACTGAGCCCAGAGGAGTGGGAAACGCTAAGTCCGTGAGCAGTGATTACTAACGAAAAAGAGATGACGAATTCAACAAACAAAGGACGAGAGCAATGAACTTCCAGAATTCTCAAACATTAAATGTATCCAGTTCGGAGATATGAAAAGAACATATACTAGGAACTCCCATTTCCCATTTAACCTGCAAAATTGATTTCGGGACTAAGCATTTACCAATTCCTCTGTTTTCCACACAGTAGAGACTCACAACGACGAAAATCGAAAATGCGCCTCTGAATAGGCAGGTCACTTGCATGAGTTGCACTCAATCATAAATGGGCCGTTTAAAACCTTTCTCTACAAAACTTAGGAAAAAAAGAAAAAAGACGAATCAATCACACCTGAAGACAGTCGCAACCTTCGGACTCTCTACGAATGACTTCGAGTACATTTTCCACCAATTCTGCACCCTCGGTGTAGTGTCCTTTCGCCCAATTGTTGCCTGCTCCACTTTGACCGAAGACGAAATTGTCTGGGCGAAACAGACGTCCGAATATACCGCCGCGGATCGCGTCCATAGTTCCGGGCTCAAGGTCTACCAAGACCGCACGTGGCACATACCTCCCGCCTAGAAGATGCACTCTTCAAACCTTAGCACATAAAAAAATACGCTTGGAAAACGAATGCTACAGCAGCGTGAAAAACAATAACGATGTGTGGAAACGTGAGCAGGGTAGAGGAAACCCTCTCAGATTACATATGTTGACATTCTCAGAAAACTTTCAACAGGTGAAGTGTACTGCCACTCTGTCGTTATCTCTGCTTTCTCGGTGGGAATACTACTTTACTTAGGGGTCTTGTGATAGCTGGGTATTCATAACACACGTTCTCCTATTAAGACAGCAGTTACTCTGTTGTTCTCATAGGATAGTGAGACAATGCTCGAGGAAATTTTATGCTCAATTTCTGCAAATATCTTCCCTCTTTTCAGTGAAAAACTCAACCCTCATTGTCACCTTTATGTTTGAGGTGTGCAGCACATACCGCCGGGGCAACTAAACAGTGCTTTAGGGCGCCCCTCGTGGTGCGATCACTGTGGTTTATTACTAGAAAACGACCCTTTATCAAATCGTTAAATTAGACTTCGTGTGACTATTAGCAGGTTGTTGCAGTTACATAGAGATATAAAAGTGACGTGAAAATGAATGCCATTTCTCTTCAAACTTCATTCAACCCAACAAGCAAACAACGTTTAGGATTCCTCTTGGCAAGTAAAAGCAGGGAAAGGAAACAAATGGTTCTTGACAAATTACTCTGCCATTTCCGCCGCAGCACGCCCAGTAAAATTGCAATGGAATATAACGTAATGCCCACACGCCACTGCACAACCCCAATGGAAGAAGGGCCAACATACCGCTGCCTTCAGTATAGTAGA